>JAQFYB010000568.1:0-49713 GCA_034694085.1 Pogonognathellus longicornis
GAACCCGAACAGAACCGAACATGAAATTTGCCGAACCGAACCGAACATGAACATTATTTTCATAGATATACCGAACCCGAACCGAACCGAACATGAAATTTACCGAACCGAACACGAACACTAAAAAACCTGTTCGGTCGCACCTCTAATATCTAGCGAGTCATGATACAACCTACTTCATTATACCGCATAACATGTTTTTATATGTAAATAATAAACTACACGTAAAAATGTTTTAATTCATGAAAGGCAAAATTACATTATGAGAAGACTCAAAGTATTCCACAGACCAAAAGTGCAGTATTACGAAGTTTACTGAATACTATTGCCAGCAGAAAAATATTTTTACTTCCATACAGCTATATAGAACTGTAGGACGGAAATGCTCAAAGCAATCAAATTAACCTACCTAAACTATAATAGCATGCTAATTTCTTTTAAGGCATCATGACACAGCACTCAATATTAATAAACTACTAACTACAAGAGGTGTTGATTGGGTCGAATTTTTTCAACCCCAAACTCGTTGTTTGTGTCCCATTTGTTTGATCTCAACCCCATAATTTAGACTAAAATTTTTACAACCCCAACACCAAAGTGCAAGAATTATAAGAATAGAACCCCAACCTCTTCAAGCACAACAAAATTAAACTTTAGAATTTTTAACTGAATAGTAACATTGTAAATGGCAACAGTTAAATTACATTGAATCAGAATACCACTTAGGTAATGGTTATTAAATAGCGTCAGCTACTTACAAAAAATGATATGTCTGTATGTATGCTTGGACGTCTGTGTGTCTGTGCACTTTTCCCAGACTGAACTATACATGTATCCACTACTTTATTAACACTTATGCCTATAGCACTATGGGTCGGAATAAGGCAATATGGTTGCTGAAGTAGGGGTGGGTTTGGTGGGTGGGGGCTTGCTGGGGGAGGGAGGGGATAGTAGATGGGAAAAAAAATCAGAAAAAATTATTATACAATTACGTATGCAAACAATGGTTACCCAAAAAGTGTCCCAAGATATCCTAAAAAGTGCTTCAAGATACCCTAAAAAGTGTCTCAACACACCCCATCAACTGACGCTACTTTTTTATATCTGTTTTACATTAGTATGTTATTAAAGCTCATTTGACTGCGTTGTGCGTCAAAAAATAAATATATTTTTGTAAAAGGTTGCTTTTCTGTTAAATAATGATATTTATTAATGACTCTAGCTCTACCCGAATAATTCAAAACCAAGTTGTGAATTATTCAACCCCAAACGAACTTTTCTAATCCGACCCCAACCCGATCCAAAAGAGGCTTCGACAGCAACCCTATATAAACCCGAGTGTAAGGATTAACCCTTGGATCGGGGTTGGGATTGACACCTCTACTAAATACCTAATCAAAATAATTACTTACCTACTATGAATTATTTCTATATACTTTAGACTTTTCTGTAAAGGGCTTCCAACAAATCAATACAGGCTAGTTAAAATTATGTTTGAGAAGAACATGTAATTAATTTCAACCTACTTAAAATCTATATTAGTATGCCTATAAATGGGAGTGGGTTTACAAGACTCTTTGTCGAAGCTTAAAGCACTCAGAATCAGATATTATGGTATATATACCTAGTAACAATTTTGTTGGTTGTGGCTGTACATTTTGTGTAGTAGAAGCAGGCCTCAAAAAACCTCTACTACATTACATTGCAATGTGTTTGCTAGGATACGATACTGCATCCGATCCAGGCTGAATTAACCAACTTGTATTCTAGAGTTCATTTCCAAAGTGCTAGGATTTCCAATACGTTTCGTGTATGGATTGTACATTGTAGTGTGTATATGTTGCTATCACTATACGTGTGGGTAAAGCAGTCTGACTTCGGTATGTGTGTCACGGTAATTATGATAAGTAATTGAGTGAGGTGTGACTGAATTCACGAATGGAGACTACCAAGCAAAATTTTAATGAAAATCTTAATTTATGTTCTATCTACTGATATTCTGCTGCACATTTGCAATACCCACCTAGCGTCCAAAAGCAGCTATTAATAATTCTACTACAGTATATAAATTTTAAGTTGTAATGAATTACTATGACTAATGTGTATGCCTTTCATGCAGCAAGTATGTAAATATATTTCCTCGAGGAAGGGGAGTGTCATTGTAAAACTCACATCATGGTCATTATCTCACTGCACTAGATTTTTGACTAATGTTAATGTTACATGTTTCAAGATCGAATTTGATCAATGTTACACAAAATGCGAGTACAGATATGCGAGCTACAAAAGTCAAAATGTTTTTAGCTCCTGCATAGCTAGAGCTAGCCAAAAAGTTTCTTGAGTTGACTCTAGCATTATGTATTATTAGTAGTTCAGTATTACATAGCCAGACTGAATTTTTGCAACTTGTTGCCGTCAATGCAATGTACACACGATACGATACGGAAGGTAAACGTAGGCTGCATACTAATACTTAATTCGATATGTGACTATGTGAGTGTAGTATATAAGTAGTACTATAGAAGTATACACAGTGCAGATTGTTTTGTAGCAAGTGCATTGCAGTGTTGGTACATGTAGGACCCAGTGTTCCACTACTGTCAGTTAGTTGTAGGTATGTACATGTATATTGTGCTTTTTGTACCATAGTATTTCGCTGCAGTTCTTCTGTAATGTAATGTAATAGGAAAAAGCAACTGCTGCTGTGTCTAAACTACGTTGTGTGTGGATGGTGAGTCATAATATTATTAGTAGTGAAATATAATATCTATAGCTTTTATGTGACTTTGGTAGTAGTAAAAACTACACACACGTAGCACGAGTAGCAGAATAACGATGTTAACGAATGTACAAATCATGCATTGCTCTAGCTGCCTTTTCTCCTAGTATTTTGCTCCTATTCTTCAACTGCATTAAAAGCTTTATAAGCTCTGAGCAACTAAGTTAAAGTTTTCGTGTAACTCAGCTTTGGATATGAAATAACTACTGTTGTTGTAGTAGCATGCGGCACAATACGATATTATGCTATTCCTTATAATAGCACACTGCGAACATTTAACAGTAGCATTTGATATTATATGCAACGTAATGTAAACCAGCTACTAGCACTCTAGCTTTAGCATTGCGTTGTGTTTGCAAATGTTGCTGCCAATAATGCATATATTCTCTATGTAACAATAATGGCATGTAATCGCATGAAATTCACTGTACGCCAGGTTCAGGTAGACTTCTACCTTATGTATTGTATGTATACACGATATAAAATGCTATTTGTTACTGTGTTGTGCTAGCACATACATTCATACAGACATACGTATACAAGAGACTTTAGAGACACACTGCATAGTAGTAGACTCAGAGTGAATGGCAAAATGACTTGCTTGACTATTTGAACCGAGTTGTGTCTGTGTTAGGTTCATCGCATCAGTCGGCTTTCGTCGTTCGTCTTGTCTTGGTCTTATGGGCTTGTTGTTCTGTTGTTGTGTGCAATGAAAGTTCTCTGAAAGTTTTCTGTCTGCCTCCATCCACGTTGCCTTTTGCACACACGGACACGTAATGTATATTTACGAAATCTTTCGTGTATCGTCACTGCACTCCACTCTGCACCGCTAATGTGTATCAACTATTAACCGCACAGTTTCACATACTGTCTTGTCTACCAACAACCCAACCAGTTGTCCACATAGCTTTACATACACACTCCAATTTTACCTGCCTGTGTTGTTCACGTTCAACTCCTGCTCCTGTGTGCTCCTAATCTAAAGCTGCTAATCGTTCCTCGTCGAGTCAACTTGTCGTCTCATACAGCAAACTATATTACATACTACAAAAACCAACACACAAACAAGTGAAATGTGGCGTACAGAACCCACATCGTCCAAACAGATCTTTAGCTTACAATTTACAAGATATGTTCTGTAGTCCGCATGATCCATCCGCAAATACAATTACACAATAAATGGTGTAATAGAATATACTACATTACATAGTGTGGTGAACTGCCAGAGAGAGAATCCAAATCTTGGACGTAAATCTCAATACTCTTTGCTTTTAAGCTTGAACGTGCTACACGAGACATATAGGGAGTTCTAGCTAGGGATCTATCTGAAAGTATTTTACGTTTTATTTTGCTATACAAACACGACTGGATAAATAAAGTCAAACTTGCTCGTTGTTTGATTTCCATGTATGTAGGTATTATATTATGTGTACTGATAGTATTAGATTCAAAGTGTAAGCGGACAACAGGTAGACATACACTCTTTACATGGAAATTTAAAATTGTGCTACATTACTAGCATTGTAAAAAAGAAAAGCGAACTTGTCTGTCTACACTGGTTTGCGAATTATTATTATTACTATTACTATTCGAGGAATTTTACGTAAGGTAGGTCTGGCAATCAAATGTCAAGTACGTCAAAATCCGGAGTTCGATTTGGTTTCATCAATCTCATTGCAATGCAACCAGAAAAAATGTAAAACCGCTTGATTACGCTGCGCAGGATTTGTACAGACGAGAATAATATTTCGAGAGATATTATAATAATAACACCTCCACCACCTGCAATTAGTGGTTTTTACACTGTGTTTCGAAAGTCATTGAGTTCATCTCGAGTTTATATACGAATACTATGCAAAGCATTTAGAATATTGTCATGCTTGGACTCTGCATCTCAAGTTCTACGACTCCAGCTTAGCATGCAAAGAAAAAGCATAGTTTAAGCTCATTCAACTTGACTACCAAAAAAGGTAAGTTCTTTCTTCAGGTACTTCATTTGTATTGTGCGTAGTGCATTATTAGATTTAAATGAGTGAATACATAATATTCTAATTAAGTTTCTTTACAATTGCTTGATAACTATACAAAGTACTTAATATAAGTGTGTGTACACACACACTGTAATAATATGCACAGTATTGCACGTTTGTAGTGGAATTGGCTTTCGTTTCGATTGTTTACTTTACATATGAGATATATATCTCATCAATATCTTTGGTTATGTTTGTAATGTAAGCATTTGAATGTGCATAATGTGATTTGATTAGATTAGCCTGTGTTGACTACACGCTCGTCCAATGCCTTTTATGCATTCTCATTACGATATAAAAATAAATCAACTAACGAACTTGTTTTGTAAATAAGGGAAGCAGATTGTCTATGTAGCTTCTACAAATACATGTCTAGCGAGACAAGACAAGCTAATGCTTTACTTTAATTCGAGAAAAAAACATACATTACTATCTGAAGAAATATCATAATATTGTAGTGCTAGGAGCACAATGAACAAATGTAACGCAAAATGTAGCATATTGAGAACATAAGAGTCTACTAGCTAGGCCAGGCTAGCGGAAGTGGTGCTAGATTCAATAATTTGATAGTGCTGCAGTAGTACTACTGACAATGACTATAGGTAAATAAATAAATAACCAAAGTGCCTTGGCTTGCTTATAATATTTAATATTCCTACTTGTTTGGCATCATGTACTTTTACGATCGTATATTTATATTTGTACTCTACTCTATGCTATCCTATATATGACCAACATCAACTCTTTTTTGTGTTGCATTTTTGTATGTTACTTTGCATATTATATCCCTACTTTACTACATTTATGCGAGTATTTTATTTTCAAACAGAGTTAAGAATCTAGGGGAAAATACGAATGATAATGAATGAATTAACTGTGCGTTTGAAACGTGCATGCTCATTTCCTATCTTTTCTTAATAAGGATAAGCTCTTAATATTATATGATAAGATAAGCTATACACGACTTTACATTGTACAACATACAACACATAAACTATACTACCTACTACTGTACTCTATTACAATACTACTGCACTGATAGGTAGAGGTACTCTATTATTGTATCCTGTAGGTATACTGTGGAAAATTATTGTGATTATGATTAAGTTTTTGAATTCACCACTGCAGCCTACACATTGGCAAAAACTCGTAGAATAGTTCGTGTTAGTTGTATCACTAGCACTACTATACAGCACTGTACAACTTAACGAAGTGCATTAGTGTAACTCTAACTGACATGTATAATATAATGCGAATGTTATTGTTGGTAGAGTACAAGATATATATTTATACATACACAGAATACACTCTACACACTTTAGAAACAGTTTCACTTTCAATTCATTTCATACACAGTGATTGTGAGTAGTGAGTCTCTTTCTTGCGGCATTCCCAATGATTTCAGTAGGTACTTAAATATAACAAGGGGATAATACAATATCGACCTACCTACCCATAAATTATTGCAGCAAAAACCTTGCAATGAACTCGCAGGGATTAGATTTAGATGCTCAGTGTAGCAAATCGTTGGTAAACATTCAATTTACAATTGCATATTCATTTATTATCATCAAACTACCATTCTCTATAAGCTCTAATTGTGCATATAATATAACATTGCAATGTTACTGCTTCAAAGTTTCTTCCAATGCAACCGCAAATGGATGAAACAAAAAGTGTAATATCATAGGCATTTATCATTACATTCTAATCTGCTGTAGAGCCAATTGTCAAAAAATGCAATCTTTTCAAATGCATGCTCATAGATCTTTTACACGTAGTCTTTCTATGTTACTACTTATATACATTTATGTTTTTATGTACCTACATAATATTATTACACGCAGATATAGGAGCACTACCAGTAGTTCACTCATTTACAGCAAGGTAACAGTGACCACGTTTATTTCAAAAAAGTTTCACTTTTAGCCAGTGATCTTAAGAGAGTATAGGAAAACATTGAGGTTAATATTGTTGAACTATTAATACAGTTTGTGAATGTATTGTATGTAGGTATTTATAAGTACATACACACTGACACAGTTATATAACGCATAATAATATTCACATTCTACAGAAGTATACAAAGAGTGCTCTTAACCAATGTGCACATTAATTTAACTTACTATTTTCCGCCACTATTCTTTAGAATGTATGTATTTATACACATATTATTATAAAGCTGCGATGAAATAAATTATTATGGACATTGTATTTTGAGACTTTGGATTTAGATTTTCTTTTGCCTTTTTTTCTTTATATTGTGTGTAGTAATGTAGGTAAGTACAAAATGTGTCGTTGCTACAAACACCTGAGAATTCTCAATGCATGTCATTTAGAGAGCAGTGCAATTTCACACACTTAGAATTGATGCATATAAGGTCTTGGCATGCTTTTGAAGCATGACTATATATTTATTAGCAAAAAGGCAGTGTCAAGCTAAATGAATCTTGAGGTTTGATTTGCGGTTAATTAGTATCGGTATTATGTAGTCTATAACAAAAAATTATACACACATGGACTGAATGGACTCATAATAAAATATGTACACAGGATACACTCAGCAGTAGTATTTGCATTAAAATAATGATGCTGAGTTAGGAGCATGCTCATCAAAAGCATTATTTTTCATATACATCCAACACATACACACACGATATAGTCGATAAGATTGAAATATTATTAGCCCAATACTTTGTGCAGTTGAGAAGAGGGGTATAAATTGCTGCGTCTTATGGCAACAGTGATGTTGTTGTTGGTTTGATAAGGAAGGCGGTTTAGAACGTGAAAATACATAATTAGAAGGTGGTTCGGATTTATTATAGTTTATTGTTGCTATATATGTCACTGTTGTAGCATATGAATGGAATGAGTCATAATAATACACGAAAGAGTCCTTTTATAGGAATATTATCAGTTTGCCGTGTATTTACTATGTCGGCTCTCAAGAGTCTCGTTGCAAAATCCTACAGCGATCGCCAATTTTTAGCACGTTGCTGAATAATGCATGCTTCTATCATCATGACGATGAGACTCGCTTTTATTACGACTCTGCTGTATACACTACACTACATTACATAGTAACCAATAACCAATTGTACTGGAACCAAGGCCCATTATTTTATATATGACGAAAAGCTTGTAGATGAAAGCTGGAAGTGTGGAAAAGTGTAGGGGATTAGCGACGTAGTTGCTGGTTTGAGAGGTGCAATTGATGTGGCAAGATGAGCTGTGTGTAAAGATAATAAAGTAATAATTAATAATATATTAGGCGGGTAGGGTTTGGAGTTAGCATAATATTATTTTGAATTATGAATGCATGCCTCGTTTCATTTCTTTCTTCTTGATCGTCATCGATTGCAAATTGCTCTGCACTTGCTGTTCTGGATGATTGGATTGAAGGTGGTGGGTGCATGAGTCATCGTATTACCATACATAAGAAATTTCGCACACGCAATATTGTTTTCTTTGCGTCTTACATTACTCTCAATAATAAGTACGTACTAGGTATGAATGTATGCATACGTTGTTAACAATTCAGTGTGTAATACAGTGTGTGTGTGTAAGAAAAAATAAGCGAAATATTTTGTGTCGTGTATGCAACTCTCAATTTTATTTTCATAGTCAATGTAACTCCAGTATGGGGAATTACTGTACCACAATAAGTATTTTAAGTCTGTTGATTCAGAAATGTATTTGTAATGCGTGGTGATAGTTATAGTCTGTGGACATTTGTCATAAATGTATGATATGAATGCGACAAGTATGCGACATTGTCTATAATATGAGACGTGTTATTGTATTATGACATTCGTAAGCAAAAAAGATGGAAAATAAATCCTACGCGTTTATTTTGTTAGTCATGCAAATTATGCGTACTCGTTTTGCATTGTCTGCCAAAATCTGATATGGAGCTACTTTATGTTACTGTGAGTATATAGTATAGTCACTATACTATATTTTTCCTTATTCTGAATTCATAAGAAATCGACATTGAACTTATTCTGCTTAAAGTGGAGTAAAAAAGGTATATGTTTATTTTGTGTAGGTATTTAGTATATGTATACAATTACTTGCAGGAATTCAGGTTATTTGATGTTGCACTGTGTCTGCTTTTTTGAAGTATAGAAGACGTAGGTAGGTGTATATAAAAATGTGATATCGATATCTCTATGCTAATTAACATTCATGTAAATTTTGTTTGCAGATTTGCAAGTTGTGGCTAAATACTTTGCTTTCATACAAGATTGCATCCTTTTGAGGTTTAAACAATGTTTTACAGCCATTAGCAATAAGTCAGACTTGTGTTCTACTACTGAGATTTATAGATACAAGTTTCATGATGGTATCAGTCAATTTATTGCCTGTGGGAGCTACTCCCACGTTCATAATATTTTCACTTCACAACCTTCAAATGTATCTAATGCAATTTGTACTTGTATTGTGTACTCGTTAGTTCAACTTAATTGAATGTAAGTCTTTTCATAACTTTGATGTTTCGCATCGCGTCCTTAGGTATAGTGCACACTTACAATTATTCGGAAATAAGACATCACTAATGAAAATTAAGGGCTAGCAACCACTATATTATTAAGATATTTCTTTATCAGGCAAATACTTATGAAAAATTAGTGTCTCAAGGTTTCAGTTAGTTTATCCTTTGTACTTTAGAGGTTGAAATGTCAAACGTCAATTCGGTATTATACCAAAATTTATATTATGTCTCGGATAAATTTTGTAGAAGAAACAATATTTTCTATTACTTGCCAGATGTCCTTAGTTTTGTTTAATGTAGAGAGATAATGACATTAAACTGTTTATTATCCATCGAGTTACAAAAACTGTAATCAGAGCAATACTTTTGCTCAATTTCAGGCTTGCCTGACCATAGCAGATAATTACGTGCTGGTTCTAGTGCCATTACCACAAAAATCAAGGAATAACGATGATATTATGCATAATCTTCTTTCCTTTGTAACACTTCAATCGAAGTATCGATTTTGCTTTTCATTTACTTTACGCTTGTAAGATATAAGAACTGGTTACTGTTGTAAAAGCTTTTTGTCTTGATAAATAAACCTACAATTTTTAATAAATTCAACAGTCTTTCTTTTCAGGAATCAAGGATAATGCGATATATTTTTATTTTGAAAACATTATACTGTATTTTAACACAAAAATGTCCGCCAAACGTTCATGCTATCAATTAAGAATTTTTTAACTATCTTCAATGTCTAATGAGAGCGCAGGAAAACCCTCACACGAATATTTTATTTGCATCTTACGGACATGGAGAGGAAGTTTCGTAATTATAGGATATACTTCTGTACTGCGATTGTTGTTTTTTATTTAACATGATTTAATATATCTCATTTGAATATTCAATGGAAATTTTCCCTCAAACGAAGCCTTAAAAATAAAATGCACTTGAAATCCTGAAAGCCTTTCCTGCATTACAATGATTCACTGTTAATGAAGACTGAAGTACATTGTAACAAGTTTCCACTAAATGTTGCCTTTAATTGTAAGATGACTGTACTTCAAGGATTTAGGAACATTTATAAATTAAAAAGTGAGTGATACAGTTCCACCAATGCTTATATGGAAATAGAATACCTACATGTAGTACAATAAATGATGAAAAAACAAGTACCTAGACTATGAAGTGCCTAATATTTGATACATTTGAACGTATGTTGTAGTATGTGCTATTGTATGTATTGTGCCATTTCATAGTTGATAAGTATACAAAAATTTAGTGATGCTCCACAACACTTAAGTACATGCAATATTGTGTTGTGTACTGACGTGCATTGACTAAATTGCTACTGCATTCATCACATGCCTTTTAAGTATCGAATCAAGTTAGAGAGAAGAAAAACACTACCTGCATATTCCTAACCTTTTTACTTCTTTTCATTGTGAACAAAGCATCTGTAGGGAACACCTATTTAGTCAAAGACTGTTAGTGATGCACAGTTAAAATGTAAGTTGATTCACCACCACACTCAACACTCCAATAATTAAATGCAGGAAAGCAAACGAAATGTGGTGTGGCATTTGGCGTGCCTAGCTTGGCTTTCTGTCAGGAGGATGAATCACATTTTTAATGAATTCTAAAGAAACACAAAATTTAAAAAAAACAAGCCACCTTTTAAAAAGATATGACTCAAATGTTAGCAACAATTGTCTACATGAATACAATAAATTACTTTTTTCAATTTAATTGATTTAAACTAGCAATTTATCACAAATGTGTTAGCAAAATGATATTACACTCTGCAGCATGCAACAGATTGCTTGCGCCTGTCTGCATAAAATTTTTCATAATTACATTGTCTTCGCGTCATAAGCACAAAGGGAGGTATCCCACAAATAAAAAGGAACGTAAATTATCGTTGCAATAACAATTGAAAAAATTAAATTTTAATTGACACCCACACTATTCTTACTTTCAGAAAAACCTGATTTGAAAGAATAAATCAAGTTGCAATATTTTTGCATATTATTGAAATGATTCTGTATGGAATGATTGCATTATAAAATTTTCTATTTAAGAAAACTCTAAGAATCATAATGAAAGATGCATGTTGAAATGTATTTAATAAACTTAAAAAGAAATTTGATAAGATCTAGTCATTCAAAGTAGAAAATAATTGTAGATTTCCATAACAATTACAGTTTCGCACACTACGGGTTGAGTTTTTATTTACAAATCTTTTCATACGAACGAATCTATTCATACGTTTATAATTATTATTATAACAAACAAAAGGTCAGACACATAATAAAAACTCCTGCACATGATTGATTGCATATTTCGACGATTATAAACACAAATATGACCATAGCGTCCATTAAATAAAATCCATGGAAATATTTATTATGGATAGATTTTTTTCTGTCTTTAACGGCTTGAAGTATAAAATATAAATACCTATGTAGGTACATAATAATATTAAATCATAGGCTTAATAGAATTCCAAACATGTGTCTATTATTGTCGCTGTAGTTGTTTACATTTCAATATTACATAGCTGGAAGCCATAGTTTGTCTGTTGTAATTATAATTTGTATTTTTGGAGTTTGCAATTTCTTTGGTAAGAGAAGTTGTTTGTTGTAATGTAATATTTATGAACACGAGTTTCCTGTGCCAAGTGAGTGTGGCCAGACCCGGCCAGAGTGAGTGTAATAATATAAAATGTTAAATATTGCAGTCATCATAATATTACAGTGTATACGAGCATTGTCATGGCCAAACCCAAGAAGAAGTGACGAGTAGTATTTGTACGTTGGCAGGCGTGTAAGAACATAACCATCCTTAAAAGGAGTCCCCACTCATCTCTTATCTGAAATGTTATTTAGCCATGAGATTGTTAGGAGATTCGTTTGGTTGAGATGTATAGGAGTTGACACGACTGACGTGGTCGTCAAGTCAGAAGAGCAAAGCGCCATAATCATAAGGGCTGCCTTTGCACACCAAGTTCCCTGAGTTAGGTTGGATGAAGATGAAGATAATCTATCTTCATAAGATATAAATATCTACGGAGGGAATAAGAGCCTGATTCCCCACTACACCTATACATTATGCACGTTATTATGTAATATTGTTGTTACGTAGTCCCAAACTTATCTTGGGAACACACACCACAGCGAATTCATGTTCAGATTTACGTAGTCGGGAGCTGAACACAATATTGTGATATACCTAGTAGAGGTGTTCATGGGGTCGACGTTTTTCAAACCCAACCCCACGCTCGTTTTTTAGGTCTCAATTTTTCGACCCCAACCCCATAATTTAGACTAAAAATGTTTACAACCCCCACCCCAAAGTAAAAAATGATATAGAACCCCATCCCCTTCCCACACAAGCAAAATGTTTAACTGAAAAGTAACAATTGCAAATGGCAACATTTAAATTACATTGAATCAAAATACAACATTTAATGGTTATTGATGCTTAATACACCCCAGGGTTGGAGTTAACCCAAGGGTTGGGATTGGGGTTGACACCTCTACCTAGGCAGATTACTTATAACTTCTACGTAGTTTATTATATGTGTAGAATGTAAAGAATGTCTTAGGGAATTGTAAATGTCTACTAATCTATTTATGAAGCTCCTGGTAGCAGTATGGAATGGAGGTGTAGGCAGTGTACTTCAGTAGGTTTAGTTAGTGAGTGTGTATAATAATGAGTGAGATCACATCCTGGAACTCACATTCAACTAACGCAACGTACCAGTATCTGTTTAATATACGCTCTTCTGACATTGAGTGAGTTTCCAGTTCTTGTGTTATTAGCTAATACTTTTGTGTATTACTAGCAGCAGCGTGCTTTTATAAACTTTACATAGATATACGTTTGGTTTAAGGATTTCTTGGAATATCCCTGTGTCAGATAATTGAAAATGTTTTGTAAGTCAGCTGCAGCCATCGCATCGCATTGTGCGACAATGCCCTTCATGCAGAATTTCAGGAATCATCCTTTCCAGGAAATACCACTAAAGCTTCTGCAATATATCTAACTTTAATAAATTACAACTTTGATTTAATTATTACTTACTAGTATACGTGTTATATTATTTCTTACGTTAACGGGAAACCATTTCCCTATGACAGCTTGTCAAACTTGCTTAATTAGCAAATTTCGTTTCTCGTAGTCCATAAAGAAACAGTGTAATATTCAGATAACTCTATTACAGACACTGATTACATGTTACAATAATAATTATGACACTTTCTCTCGTGTAATTCAAGTTACCATGTGAATTCATCTAGATTTGTAACTACGGAGAAAGTTGAGTCATATCATTTTAATGGCGTTCCATTGTGCCGGGATCGACATAGTGTATAAACTTAACAATTCGTCTGATTACAATGTATAAAAGTATGTTCTGAAATATATTTTTCGTATATATATATATCAGATATCTACACACCTTTACCTTGAACTTAAGTAATTATGTAAAAGTCTAATCATATCATGCACATTATAATTAATAACATCAAATAATTAATTGTGTCTCTTGAAACAATTAATTTCTTATGTCATGTCGTGTTACATAGTACATGCCAAGACCTATACAAGTTATTACATGCTGGTGTAATAATTTAAAAGCGGTGATGGATGATACAGGTACAATTAGTTGAATAACAATAAATTAGTTTGATAGAAAAGAATTTGTAATTGGAGCAGTCGGTTGTTGGCAGTAGTTTGAGTAGGTATTGTATTTGTATAAAAGAGAATGAGATTTTATTGGGTCAGAAGGAAATTATTTATTTAGTTGGAGGTGAGAGGCGGATGGCACTACGTGCTACACAAATACAAAGATATCATCGCAATGCGTCAATATTATGGTGTTATCCAAATTACGGATATCACAGTCACCATCTCTCCCATCCCATCAATATCGATCAATACAGTAGTTTTACCTTTCAGATCATTCAGGTTCTTCCATTACACACGTACTATGTAGTTCCTACTCCTTACAACTTACCTACACACGTTCCACAGATGACATTCCACTTTTTACGCAAATAAATTCCTAAAAATCCAAGTAGTATAATTTTGTAAATTGAAGCCGCACGTGGCAGCAATTTTTTTTAAAGCTTTCATCTTTATCATCATAACATAATTTGTCATTATTAGCTTTCAAATTGAAAATTATGTGTCATTTTATGAGAAAATTTTATAAATCACGAATTTACCACTTATTCTTAACAAAATGCATAAATACCTACACAACCATACCACTTAAATTAAACTAAAAAATACTGAGTCAAATCCTATTATTTATTGTATTAGAAATATGACATTCTCTTTATGTGTTTTCTTCGTAAAGTAACCAGATGGAACTGTCCTACTAATTCCAGTTGATGAATGCAGCAAGAAAATTAACTGATTTGTCTTTCAGTTTAATTTTACGGCAAGGAAAATGTTGCACAGGAATATTTGTAGGGTATCTAAGTATATCAAGATACAAAATACCTTGGTTTACTTGCATGAGTAAAACACTATTCGTCTGTACAGCCGAACTGAGTGAATTGACGTAGACAGATAGTTTCATACTGTGGAATTGATTAAGTCATTTAGTGAAACAAATCTATGTTTGTTACTAAAGCTATTTTTCACAGTGGGTTGTGTTTATGTTATGTCTTGTATGTGTTGCTTCAGTAGTGTGACTGCAGTGTAAATAATATGTAGGTGTTGTACCATAAAATATATATTTATGCATCTGCTATCTTAAACAACACTTCTTTGTATACAGTCCACCGATGGCCCTGATTCCTATACTGTTGTATACACAGTTTTCCTTAACATACCTGTACAGACAGATACATGTAGTGTCGTTCGTTCTGAACTACTTGACTACTTTAAGAGCCCAGTTGTCTTGACTTAACTTGATGCAAAAGATTAAGCCGGTCTTTTCTTATTCTGCGACTTGCACTATGCTCTACGAGTGTAGGAGTGTGGTATGCAAGAAACTGTGCACACTGAACTCTCTGACAAAGAGTGAGTGGTTTATATATATGCATAGTAATTCGTACAAAGTGGAAATATAGGTAGAGAGAAAGAGAGAGAGTTAAAATGACATGGCATCATACTCACACAGTAATCTGACTTAAGTCTCCGTGTTGTAAGTAGGTACAAGTATTTACACAAATTATATCTACGCAGATAATACAATATTATATGAATGCAAAAAGAAAATTGACTGGAGAGCCCATGCAGTTCACATCGAAAATCTAGGTCTTCGCTTCCCACGCTACTCCTTTGTGCTATCACTTGCAGAACTACAATCACCCCACCGACGTTGTATCCAAACCTTAAGCCGTTAAGCCAAACTCAACCTTTAAACTGTTTAACTATAAAAATAATACGTAGATTATTCAACACACATACACACAACAAAAACAGCTAGTATAACGAATTACATACATTGTCCGGGCCACAGTATGAAAATATGAGCTATATTATAATTACTACAAGCAAAGTGTTTCTTTTCGAACTTATACCTAACTAATACCTAAAGGTGTATACATTGTTCAACGTGTCATTAATGTGGTTTAATGTTCTGTAATATATTCCTGCACCATGCTTGCTTCTTTATATGGTCAAAGATTATAGGTTCATCATAAAATATATTAACATTTTACTATATTACATGGAAATAAATAAATACATACTTCATAATATTTTTGTGAATTTTAATTATTTATTTCGGTTGCTAGGTTGAAGTGTGGTAGCAGGTGCGGTGAAATTTTCAATGACATTTAAATATACACAAGTTGAGAATGAGACCTAGATTTATTTGCTCTTTATATATTTACTAATAAAGGTTAATAAGTTTGAATTAAAGATAACCATGGAATAAATCTATGATGGGTATAATATATGGAACTAAGTACGGAACTGATATGTAAAGTAACAGATTTGTATATACCTAACCACTGAATTAGTTTAGCAGTTATTGGTATAGCAATTGAGCAATTGTACAAACCAATTTTTAACACTAATAATGATGAAATATAAATAAAATAGGCTGAAGAAATGTTTGAAATAATATCATGTACGCTGGGGTTTATGTAGGTACCTAGCTACCTATATTATAGGTACTGTGTATTTAGTATGTTGTATTGCATAGCAACATATAACTGTACAATAGTGGAATATTTACATATAGCTTTATAGGGATATGAGTACACACTATCTGTACATGCTACATACGTCAAGCCGACAAACCAAATTAGGTGAACTAGGATTCTAGATTAGTTGGAGTCTTGACTAGACATTGTTATTCCGATCTAGCATGATGTAGGTAGTGGTACATTAGTATAATCAGAATAATGTTTGTATAACATTGTCGTCTGTTCGCGGTCAGAGTCATAATATGATTTCTCTTTGTGTAGTGCATACGATCACGATTTTTTAACTCATAGAACATGAGTGCGTGTAATACATGCTAGCTACGTACTACGTACTTTGCTAAGTGCCTATATAGCATTTAAATAATTGCACTTAGTTAGTAAGTTGTAATAAAAGTAGCTGTTTAAACACACACGTGATTATCTTTATGTGCTTAATGTGTATGTACAGTGGGACAAAGTGCTGAGTCTAAGTATCTCGTCCCTAAATCATTTTTCGCATCCTACATATTTTATTCTGTCCCAGTACTTGTATTCAGAATCGTTGTTTGCAGTTTGAGATATGCATAATGGAAAAGAAATAGCAATATTAAATTTGTTACAAAGAATGACGTGTACACGTACACGTACACAAGACATGGTAATCAGTAGATAAGTTGGGGAGTGTTTACGTATAGAAAAGCTACTGTGTGCTAAAATGAAATATTGCTAGTAACCTATTTGCAAAATAATTTCTTTTCGCAAACTGTTTGCTAAAGACTTGTATCCTCGGCTTGTACACACACTACCTACAAGCACAAAAACATAAAAGAAACTGAAATCGCTTTTTTCCGACATACTGAACAAATAGTTAGTGTACACGACTTATCTGCAGATAACGACAAGCAAGTTAAACCTCAATGTTGGGAGTTTTCAATTACTGCTGACAATTCTCAAGCAACTAAACTGTTCGATGTCTTCTCTCAAAGTTTTGTGTTCCCAGCCTATTTAAACATTGAACATGTTCATGATGAGAATAACTTTTTACACGTGTTCTGCTTTATTGTTCGTAGTCACGGCATCCATTCTGTTCAATTATCAAGTCTCAGAAGTTAGAAGGTTAGACTACCTTCTGTTTCCAATTCTAAACACCATCTCTGCTCCCCATTCTCTGAATTACTTTAACAGTACACTCAATTTCAGATGTACAATGAATTTATGCACTCAATTGTGTGTGCAATTGCCAAATACATACCTACTACTGTTTTAAATCTTTTATTCTACCATGTAGTCAACTACAAGACATATTAACTACATGTGTGTCAAACTTGGTAAATAGATGCAAGCAGTTGTATCTGTGTCATGCTTCAAACAGTAATTACATTTTTAGAACAGTTCAACTGCTCGGAAATTGCCTTTGACTTATGCATTTGAGTTCAATATATAAACACAGTCAAACTCTTAGATGCTTTTACGCACTCATAAAAATTGCCAACGTTGACCGTTATTTGCAAAAAGTGACCATGAATCAAGCTGTGTAAACTTCTCAAAGTTAACTGTTTCCATAAAAGTATCTTATGTACATACAACAGATTGAAATTGATTTTTGAATAGAGAAGTGGGATTTAATGTCTTTAGAGTAGCTGAACTACAGCTGACATAACACTAATAATTATGCAATATTATGATAAATGGAAATTTTAATACACTTTTTATAGAAAATACTGCTTTGGCTACTTTTTAAGTATGATGAATTAAAATGAAGAATGTGAATAGCTTGAGTTTCAGCCTTCAGCGATGAGAAATTCCAAAACTGAATTGTAAATTAAATATTATTTGCTAATTTTATGAAAGTTGCATCATTCCTATTTAAAAATATAATACTAAGTACTTATCTTTAAGCGAGTATGTATCTTTTCTGCAATTACGTCTAAGACGTAAGAGGGATAAATTTTAATACAAATATATGTTTCGTTGCTGAAATATTTGATAAAACTTTGGAGAAAAGTAAAAGGAATGTTGTTTTCCAAATGATTGTATTGTAAGCAAATCATTTGGCATGAAGCGCAGTCCACCATGTCAAGTTCATTGAACACATTTTTGTTAATCTTGAATGAGTCAAATATGGGTTGGTTCCTGTTTATACTTGTGTATTTTTACAGAAATCTGCAATAACTTATAATTTCTGAAAATTTCTTTATCATGAAACAAAAAGTAAGTGAAGAAAATATGGATGGAGCCATTGCAGACCATTGCTAACCGTAGATAGAAAGATTATATTTCATTGTTAACTATACAACAACTGTGGTACAATGTATTGCATAAGTCGTAAGTATTAAGTGTAGAATGTCATGTATAGGAAAATGGGATGCGAAGACTTATTTCTTAGGGTGATTTTCTAAGCTTAGTGCTATCAGCAGTTTTTGGCATGCAATTTGCCCTGGAACAATATAGTTGATGTTATATCTGTAGATTGAGTGTGGCAGATTGGTCTGAGCTTACGTGCCCACATTTATTAGCGTGGATGTAATTTAGTTGACTGCGAGACGTAGCTGAACCAAAGGTAAATTACTACATAAGATATGCTACAAAATGGCAAAATAAAGCACTGAATGGTGATGTGGTGTAGTGGAAGGATTTGAGTACTTTCAACTTATACACTCCAGTTGTACTTGAATTGAGCTACATGCTTCCTTCCACGCTAAACAAAATCTCCTTCAGTCGAAATTAAAGAGAAGAGCGAAACTGAACAATACACCTTCCTTTGCTACACACCACACCACACCACACCGTAGCTAATACCAGCAAAAACAAAAACGATCAGCCACACCGTACAAAATCCAAAGAATATAAAAGTAAAACACTTTACACATAATATACAGAGCTAAAGTACATAGTATACAGATATGACCAGAATTAAGTTTTTCGCTAGTGCTGCAATCGCATGTTTGAATATCATAAGATAAATCCATCACTCAAAATATCTCCTACTTCCACCACACAGCGCTGAGACAGAGAGAGACCAATGAGAAGAAATGCTGGATTGAGCTTACAGTATTTTTTATGGTCCTGCACTGCCTTCGTTACTAAATGAATTCGGTTAATTAACACAAAAAATATAGTCGTGGCACAAATTTTTCTGGATTTCGTACCACTTTTTTCAAAATCTAATGGAAACATAATATGCTACACATAAATAGCTACACATCTTGTACATTCAAGTCAAATAGTTAGGAGTTCACTATTTTAATGCAGTTCCACAATTTTTTCTCGACTAAAAAGTTCAATAGCATAAAATAGAAGTACATAAAGTTCTATTATGATTAATCCTGCCTAGGGAATACAGACCTTTTATGGGAAATACAATATACATCCTTCTATTCTTTCATTCAGGTGTTATAGTTTTAAAACCGTATGTGCAAATTGTTTTCACTTTATTGTGGGTCAATAAATCAATAAGATAAAAAAATGAACATGGCTTTAATTTTTGAGTTAATGCAGATTCTTCAGAAATTTTTTAATGAGCATTATTTATTATGTACCTTCTATTGGAATCAAAAGGAAATAATTGTATGATAGACCTGAATGTAAATCTTAGAAAGGCTATAGTAATTTTATAAGTCTAAAATCATGCTTTACCTTAGTACTACATTGAAAAATGATGGTTAGGTAGGGCTTAGTATTTTCTACAACATTTAATATAAATTATTATCTACAAAGGCATAGGTATATAAGTATTTTGCCATAGATTTTCCTAGTATGTATACAACATTATCAAAGTCATCATCTGACAGCAAATTTTCACGATGCATTATACAAGTCAAAATGCAACTCACATTAAAGAGAACAGTTATAGCTACAACTATAACAACCACAAACAACAACAAAGTAATTTATCAGTTCCCCTGTGTAGCAATCTTTAATAGTTAGTACAATCCATTGTTGTCTTTTGTTTTCGACTTTCACTGACTTAAGTCAATGTGTGAAAAAGTAACAGGCTTATAAGTTGGTGCATGTAATCGTTATTTACTGAAAGCTTTGCATTACTAATTGCAAGCTCTATTGGTTATCTACAGGTAGCTGTGTACGAATTTAAATTCCGTCTGGCTCCAACACCTACAATAACATACCAAGCAAACCTACTAATCTTAAGTAAGTACACCTGACAATTAGTTCAGCTCTCAACATTTGTAATCTCTGCAAGAAACAGCACAGCCACACAGTGTTCTTTTGAGAATCTACATCTCCGCAAATATCATAGTCCCCCAACTCCTTCATATACCATCCAGAATTAAACAGCTAGCAAATTTAAGCCTTTCATTATTTCCTATATTGTACATACTCCTGTTTACATTTGTACAAAGTGCAGATCTACATTATTTGTGTGTGTCTATCTGTGTTTGTTGCCGTGTACATACAATGGAGGTCTGAATAGATTTAATCTCTGAATGCTCAACAACCAGAGCAGCAGAACAGAATTCACGAACAATTGTTAGCTGTTATCTCTGTGTACATCAGGTTTAATTGTCCACACTTGGAGGTTTAGCATTGATTGGTTATACATTGTATTCTCCTGTGTAACCAGCTACAACACATATGCAGGCTACATATTTTATACGGATATAATAATAGTTACATGTACTTACTTACATAGAATGCAGAAATACTACGTGCTTAATTTTTTAACTTACTCTCTCTCTCTCTCTAAGACTGTTTAGTATTCCAACATTTTCTTATATAAGTTGTATTTAGCAAATACGCCTTTTAAAACATTGTTATATTATATATTGCTTGAAATTTAAATGTGTATTATTACGCTTTACACTGGTTCACCTATTGAGTTGACTGTAAATACATACAAGGAACTGAAAAGCATGAATCGTGTGGATTTAAAGTTAGTGTTAGATAGAGTGAGTGGAGAAAAGAAAAGAATTTAATCCAATAGAAAAAGTCGGTATGAGGAAGATGTATCAGTTTGTATTATAGCGTTTATTCGTTTTTATGTTGTACGTAGTGTACAATACGAATGTATGTAGTAATGGTTAATTCTCAGGTGTGAAAGGTGCCTTATTTAAGTTTTTGTACAGCTGGGGGTACATACATAATAGTGTATTGCTTTAGTCAGTAGTATATGGGGATGGCAGTATTATGTGCTTTGCCCATTGCTCAGAATTGACATAACAATGCAGTGATTCAATTTGGTGTAGTGTAGATAGCTTGAAGTCATCTTGAAGTCTGAAATGGGCGCTTGGTTGGTGTGTATATACGTAGTTCACTCACGGGGTGACACAACTTGATTTCCTTTATGTGTAGCTAAATGTACATTGCTGCATTTATACACGCTACATGCAGAAACATCACATTATATTATTATGCTTGTAGTAGCTATTGTATTGTATGGAAATTTTGTTAGAGATACGTTTTGAGAACGACGACTCGAAGTGAAATTCCTAGTAATACCCAGATTGAACTACATCAAATTAAATTCTTTATCTCGCATCCACCTTTGTCTGCAACTTGCCCGTCACTGTCACTTGGATGGGGCAGGAGTCTTCTTCAGACTCTTTCTTCTTATTCATCCAATTCAGTCAGTATGTAGTTTGCTGATTTCATTGTGAAATCTTTACACAAGTCAATGTCTCTTGCAGTTCTAAGACGTTTCAATATTCTCTGTGTATCTTCAATCTGGAGACTTACAGCCACTCTTTTGCAATGCAACTCAGCTGATTTACCTTGAGATTCGTTTTTTGCAAATTTGGTACATATGTGATTGGTACATATGCTACATATATGTTTGACGTATCTCGTATCTGTAAAATGTGAGTTTTTGCAGTAGGCAGTAGTGGTGTTTTGGACCCTAGAGCATATTTACCGGTTTGTAGGATCTTTTGGTTGCTTTGCTCAAAACGCCTCAAGAGATACGCGTCCTCTTAGATAAGATCGCTTATATTTTCCCTCGGCTCTTGACTTACTTGATTTTTATGATACATACAACATGATACATATATTTACATTTGTATTTGCATACTAACTCGGCAGTACGTGTATTTGCACGTTCATTTAATTTGCGTATCTTTAAATATTTTGTGCGACTTTCGTCAGAAATCTATATTATTATCTGATGACACATTGATGGCACGATAAAAACTGACGGTTGAATTTGTTTCTCATTATTTACATTTCCATGTATGAAATTCACATGGCAATAAGTTGCATGAATTTGTTTAGTCGTATGGTGGAGATAGTAGCAATTTTATTTATCTGATTTGCAAATGTAAGGCAAAAGATAAAATGCATGGTTTCAAATAAGCCGGATTCCGAATTTCTTTTCTTTTTGTATAGATTTAATTGACAGTGAAGCATGACTGGAAATTAAGTTTGTGAAAGGCCGTATCTTTGAACTACTAAGAGGAAAATGTCGAGCGCTTTCATTTGTGCTGTCGTCAATAACTCGTCCGTTTGTCTTTAATGACATTATTAAAAATCATGAGTTAGCGATAACATCAAATTAAATACAGATGCAAGCAGTAGATTGAATTTCTGATTCCCATGAATAATACGACTGACTCAATTCTGAGGCTTTAATGGCAGAAGACTCACTGAGTTTATTCTCGCTCAACGTTTAGCTAGTGTATTTGTTCAGATATAGTTTATATGCTCATAGCATGTATAATTGCAAAGCATTAAGCCATGCAATTTACTCTTACCATTAGATTCTGTTAACGAGTCGAGTTGATTAATGACGACAAAAGAGACAATTTACAGGGTGGAAAATAACCATTACCAACCTAACAGATTCAAAATTATAAACGACTCTTAAAATAAACCAAGAATTCATCTTTGCTAAAGAATCTTGTGGTTTACTTTGGCTACATTTGTTTTCCAGGAAATTCTATTCCTATAAAATGTAAATTATTTCTTTCAGGCCAAGATTATTATTTTAAAGAAACTTGCCGATTTTAATGAAATGTATCGGGTTAGTTTTTGCTTGATTTTTTAGATACTGCTCTTAAAAGTTTTGAAATGAATGGGACTCGGTCAATTTTTCGTAAACACGACATTTTTTTCATTTCCATTATTCACTGAGAAACTTTTTATACTCTAATGTAAATTATAGTTCGTTAGATGCGCAAAGAGATACTCTATAATTAGTAAGGCAGTGTTTATTTTGTCGTGTTTTAGATGGGGCTCCAGAATGCGGGGCAAATTTTATTTTGCACCCTGTACTGGTGTGAGAGCCGATAGCAAATAAATTAAAGGTATATACTTACAAGACGAGAAAGATAATAAAATTGTTAAACTAAACAGAATTTTTTTTCTATTCGTTGTCATGTCATGCTGTAGTCATGCAATCAAATGTAAGCGGATGCTGGTTAGTCTGTCTAGGCAAAATGAGAAGATGGTTGCTTAATATTGTATAAGTAATGGCAAACAAGACTTTTGGTTCGGTTTGGTTTACTTACACTATCCGTATCTCCGTGCTATACTACCACAGCTTTTCTTCACCACAAAATCCAGGGTTCTTTCATCTTCATTCTTTCAAACTCACTACTCAACCTTCAATACAACATTTTTCGTGCAGCCCTGAATTTGTATTTATCTTACTACGACGATTGGTTACTGTATCCAATTACCTATACAGATTAGAGGGTAAAATGTGTTGAATGCATTCATAAATCTCTAATGAAAATTCAATATTGCCGTAGTGTCATATTCCTGATATTATGTTAATTCTGGAAATGATAAAAGAAATAGAACCCTCAAGGATTTTTGCGGCGAGCGAACCCTGTGTATAGTGATGGATAACCTAACTAAATCTCGACTGACGCAAAAGTCAACAGAAAATGTAAAGAGCGAAGAAGACAATGGGAAATGAGATTGAGTATGTGAGAGCAGGAAAGTTTAGTTTAGGGAAGCGCAGGAGCCATAGGAGACAAGGCAAAAGTAAACTGCGATCACATTACATTACGTCTCATCGAGTGATGTCGACTTCATTTCTATTCTAAGTATATACTTGTACTCTTCCTACAATCTCTCTCTTTTATGAAATCTTAAACGAATTTCCGCGCAACAAACCCTCTTCATTCAATTCACTACAAAAGCAACTCACAAATATCTGAATTGAAAACCTGAACTGCGTCTTCACAATGAGAGTAAAATAGACAAACAAAGAATCTTTTTTCTCGAGTCTTGTCTCTTCAGCAGTAGGTAGCAGCTAAATCTCCCTCCTTTTCTTTAAAACACAATCTCCGTAATTCTTCAACTCAAAAGAAAATAATCACTTTTTTCAACAATAATGTGTAAGAAAAATGGTGGCCAAAAGCGTAATTCAGCAATAAAATTTAGAACCTTTCATGATAAAGTTTTTTGTGCAATATCAGTTTTTAATATTTTAGCAGTAGTGCAATAGTAGGTATGTAGCATTACGTGATAAAATGGAAAATTCAAAAGTATGTGTTACATAAACGTGATATGTTTTATTCCATAAACAGAAATGATTGAATAAAGATTTATTGTATAACCTATTACATGTTTTCACATTGTTAAATAGTAATAGTAGGGACGTAGAGCCATAATTAAGATTATAATACTAAAACCATACATACTAACGATATTGCACTTATATCCGTATTATTACATGAAAAGATTGTGTTTATGTGTAACTGACACAATCCCTTATAAAAGTGATGATTCAACGAAAGGTTTTTATACAATATTTGAAATTCACTTTCTTTGTTAATAAGGATCAAGTTAAATTATTCATGTTCATGTGAACATGATGTGGT
The DNA here is from genome assembly GCA_034694085.1 of Pogonognathellus longicornis. Classification (NCBI taxonomy): domain Eukaryota; kingdom Metazoa; phylum Arthropoda; class Collembola; order Entomobryomorpha; family Tomoceridae; genus Pogonognathellus; species Pogonognathellus longicornis. Next base: position 25,221 of record JAQFYB010000568.1, read on the forward strand.
GTGTGACTCATTTTTAGTGGGGTCATCAGCCGTCGGCGTTTGTATGTACTTATTAGCAGTGTACATCTCTCAACACACTTTAGCCTTTAACATATTCACGAAAGCTCATCATGCAATATTTGTATTTGGTTATTCTATATCTCAGTCAGTATGAAATTACATCTTGGTCTATTCTTCACTTCTAGCAATCAGCACAGTATGGATTATTTACAAGGCACGTACAAATTATTTGTTAACGCAGAGCAGCAGCACCTATAAAGAAGAATGTGCATTGTATTAGTATTACTCTAACTGAAATAGTGCTAGGACTAGAATTGGTTGAAAGTGTGTGATAATTATATTACGTGAATGCTTGAGTGCAGACGCAAATTCTTTTTCGTTTAGTATCAGCAAGCAATCTGTGTAAAGATTCGTTTTGTCCGTAAGTATTCGTTTATTAGAATTGCTTTTCTGAGTCCAGTCGGAGCACTACTGCATCTACTACGTGACTGGATCCGAATGTAACTTATTACAATGTGCTGAATTACACATGATGAACGTTTGAAACGCTTCAGAAACTTCAGATGAAATAATATTTGAATGATTATAGCTTGCTTTGGAACGAAGTCAAATCAGAAAGTACATTAGTAGACACACACAGACACATGCATGCATTATTTGAATTGCCATAAGCACAACGTACAAAGAAAGAAAGATATACATTATTATTGTTATTATTCGCCAACAACAGTGTGCTAAGCTGTTGTTACTTTGCTACGTGTCAATTTTTAACAGCTCTGACGCCTTCAAGTATAATAATAATGAAAACAAGAGATCGAGTAGTGTGCACAATGAATCACGGATGAGAGTGAACCAACAAAGCCCACACAATTTAGATTACAAAATAAATATGTTAAGGAATGAAATAATGATATTGTAGCTAAAGGGCTGAAACAAATGCTAAGGTCGTGCAAATTACGCTTACATAACATTTCATGCTTTTCTTTTGGAAATTACTTATGCAAACTCAAAATCCAAAAGCATTGGATCGGTCCTGTTAGTTATGTTGTTGTTGTTGTTTCTCCTGACCATTTTCAGAATAACCTAGAATTCTGTGCGAACGAGTCACAATAATAACATTCGTTTTAATAATATGTGCTAAATAAGTCACACCTCTATGCAATAAACATACAGTCACAGCCTCATCATACAATATAGAAACAAGAAACAATCCTCTCTCAATATTCTGTGCAACGAAATTTATCAAAAAACTTTTGGGCTAGGTACCTGGCTGTGTTATAATACACTCTTCTTGTTACAATTCATGACATTGCATGTACATGCAATAAGTGTATGAAGACTAATTTCCAATTGAAATGCAAATAAATTCACGAGTTTTTATGCGTGTATAAAATCATAGCTCCATTATGACCTAGGTATGTGCTCTCTAAATACTAAACATATAAATGCGTCATCACAACATTATCGCATAGTGTGCAGTACACATTAACATTCTATTATTTGCTTCATTATATCTAATTAAAACAATTTACATATTTTCAAAATTCACCTTGAGACTTTCTGAACATTGAGTTTGCAGTGACCGTGAATAATAAGTTTATGAACTATAAACTACCTACCTAGACAATAATCACATCAGAGCTGCTTTCGGAAATTCAATTCATTTTACCATTTCCGCCTTCCTTTGTCAATTATTTTATCATTTTAGAATGTTTATCGACAAAGTTGAATTAGTCTGCGAAATTGAAATCTGAGATTTAAATCCATCCGATAATAACTCAGTAGTACATTAATTTGTCCTCTGAGAATTGAAAGCAGCCTTGAAGTTAAAAAAAATAGGCATAGGTACCGAGAATTTTATACTGGTTGTTGCCAACCGGATAAATAATAACTACTTATTAATAACTCGGTATTGAGACATTGCTCACAATACTAAAGAATTTACCAGGCTAGTATGTACCATTCCATGAATGAAACGTAAATTTTTCTCATACTACTTCAAGCTGATAATGAAAATTAAAAAAACTGCACTGCATTGTATGCCAGTTGCAGTTTACCGACAAATAAACAGATGGGAAGTATATATACTAATCCAATAATGTATGTACAATAGCATAATAATTAGAGACATATTTTATTACTTTTGTAATTTCATTTGTGGTATCCTATTCCAATTTAACCTTGATCCATAGTTTATGGGAAGATGCATTTTTATTATACAGCAGTTCATACGTACATTACTTTGAGGTGGTGTGTAAATTTTAATGGAGTGGTGATAAGCTCTGTATCATGGTGGATACTGTCCGGTGGTGAGAAAGCGTGGGTTGTATTACAACATAATAATAAAATAATATGTCAGCGTACATATATATGTATGCCTTGGCATGATTCTCCAACTGCTGAAAAATTCCTCAACTCTGTAGCAGTCCTAGACATAAAAAATGCAGGAGGGTAATTTTATTTAAATTGCAGTTCTACAAAATAAGTTCTCAAAAATACTTTAGTAGAATCTCTCTCATAATGCACATTAGTACAATATTGCTAATTCTATACTCATACAAATGTAGGAGTAAAAGTAAAAGACTTGGTGTTTTTAATGGAAAAAGCTATAAAATAAATGTCTCATATAGTTTCTCGGAAATTGACAAAAGTTGTTTCCATCCTTGCGGGTCTAGTAGACTCGTTATATTATTATTACTAGTATTATTACATAGCTAGTCATTGTGAGTATGTGTAACTGTTTCGTCTGTTTTGCGTGGCGCAGGTTTGTTTTACAGCACCTACTACTACTACTAGTAATAGTGCAGAGCAAATCATAATAATAATATTGAGCAACAACCTAAAATCCTGGAACTAGTACAAAATGCTAAAGAAAGAAACTAATATATGCAGATGTTTTTCCATGCAATAACTCATAGTAACTTGTAGCTACCAGCAGACCCACATTATGCTTTGGTGTGTTGTCTATGCGATTATTTATGACACGATTATTGAGAGTGCGAGTCAAATCATCTGTAGCAGTCTATAGGCTGGACAACTGCACCAAACCAGACAAAATGTCAAATGTTCTACTACTTATAAGTAAAAGCTGAATGGTGAAACACATTTGATACAAAGTGGCAGTGTTGCTCTGCTATGTACAGTGTAATAACATGTGTCTGTATAAAAGTTGCTTTTAATACAGATAAAATATGACCTAATACTGGTAACAGTGGCACACCTCTGTAATAATATTATTACATGCACACACTGCTACGACTACTTCATCTACTTACTAATCTGTGCTGTGTAGGTATACTCAGAAGTTTTGTATTTGGCATCACATGGATGTAGTAGCTGGTGTGCTATGAACATGAAGTAACAATGAATCTTCCCCATGAATTTCGTTCCATATAATTTAACCCCCGGTTACCATATTAGTCAAAGGGAGGCGAGAGATCTGCCGATCTTTTATGCCATCATCATCCTAATCTCATTCCACTGTACTGGTACACTTTTCTCATTCTATGCCAAAGTTGGTCTACGCAACGAGGAACTTTGCACACACAAACACTCAGACACACACGAAGAGAGACAATTGGAACAATATACGAGCAACTCTCTGACTCTGACTCAACCACCTCACACTCGCAACACATTACAATCATCGACATCATCTCTTTTGCTCTTTGCCTTACAACTTCCAAAATCACTCTACTCTAACACTATATAGGCATCCCCTACTCCAAAAGTTAACTGTTCGGAAAATGTGCATACACGAATTAGTTCTGATTACTCGCATGCATTGCTTATTTGTGCTCGGCTCGCATACACACAGTGTCCAATAAAACTTATAAGCAACAACATATATTTTCCTTCATCCTCATCATCAGATAATTGTACATCACAAAACTACCATCAGATTATAACAATGGTGTAGTAGTTTTATAACTTATTGTGTATGTTAAATACATTCAAGTTGTATGTTGGTATTAGTGTAGAATGAAGTAGTGAGCTACTAAGAATAAAACTGCGACATCAATAGTTGGCTATTATCGACAAGTGCTAACGCGGATACGTTGTACAGAAGTAGCCACTTAACTCCAAGTAAACTTGATATTGTTTGTGTGTAAAATCCCATACTATAACTACAATGTGTTCTAGTTCTGACTGTCATGTCGTTTACAATTACTTTATACTTGACTTATATTGTGCCGTCGGGAAAATAGATACCATAACACAATATACGAATAAATACGTACAGTGTTCACGTCTTCCTGTAGAAAGCCTCATCATTTATTGCGTATTACATTAAATAATACGGAAGATACTAACTAATGTAAGTAATTTCTACTAAAGTATGTATACTTATGTGTAATATTCCTCTTGAACAGCAATGCTCATTATGTAGTTGTGTTGTGTAGTTTGTATTGTATGTATACAGATGTTATAGTTTGATGTAGGCTCAGGTTGAGACACAGCAAGAAGGGAAATACATTTTCTATCTATGTATATATATAGTAATAGCAGTGTTTAATTGGTGTGTGAGTGTACAGTAGAGACAGTGTTTGTGTGTGCAGTGCACTGTGTGAATGTGAACACAGAAAACTACTCGTCGTTTCTTGTTTATTTACTCACACTTTGACTGTATAAGGTCATAGCCCAAATATACTTAATACTTACTGTTTATTAATGTGTCTTTCCATTTTGCCTGTTGCTCTTTAGCCAATAATACCATCATTTTCATGTTATCCTAGTGACATATGTATGGTGTGAATGTTCTGCATGAGACTGGCGGTGTAGGCATATTATAAGTATACAAATATTATGTTCGGCGTTTAAAGTTATGCTTTTATCTTCCTAAAACCAATCTAGATATATAGTTATGGTGGGGTGGAACCCGAAAGACTGCAATAAAGTATAGGCTTGCTTTCAATAAAACGAGAATAGTCAGTGTGTTGCTACAAAACCGGAAAAATTAAAATCTTTGATGTTTAATTATTTATGGGCAGCAACTCGAAGCTTTTACAATTTACAAGTGTTTATATAGAGTGTTCCCCTGATCAAAAGTTTGGAATAGAGGACTGACAACTAATAATACGCCTGAGTGCATTGTGTCCGGTAAAGTTGTCAAGCCACAACTAGTCGAAATGAAACGTTGTGGTCAAACGTTTTCCAGTTTCATAACCGTCACCAATACATGTGGGTAAGTGTTCAGAGTGCTAATTCGCTATTATTATAGGAATCGGGTCACTCAGGTGTTTCGTGTTTCTCTAGTACAAATATTTACCTTTCATGTCGTATTAAATACCTACACACTTACCAACGCTAGTATTTATGTCAATATGATTTGACAAATATTTGAAATAACGATATAAAATTGAATATGTGGCTTCTATGTTTTTAATTAGGTACTACTTTTAATGTGGCTCACAGTTCCGATTTATGAGTTTTGGTATTTATTTAGAATTTTGGCGCAGTTCATTTCAACTGCAAAGCTATGAGACTTTGCTGTAGCTACCTGGAAGAAAATTAGCTGTACGAATGTTTTTTTCCATTTGAATGCGCATGGAAAATTGTGCGTGGTTTTGAGATGGGTAGTTAACTAAGCGTGAGAAAAATGGATGAGAGAGAGCAATATCGACACAAGCTAATAAGTTTGCTAGCTAATACAGCAGCTAATGTAACGGTTGACTGCTTATGGAGATGGGTTTATAATAAAGTTATAAAATGTATATAAGCTAACCCTTTGCACTCCAAGTCGAAATTGCCAATCTATTCATTAGAAAGAGAGTCAGATGTGTGAACTGTATACACTTTACATGTCGGTATTTGCACAGTGAAGTGGAAGCTGCTACAAACTGTTTTGCAACTTGAATTCGTCACGGCATGGCCAAGATTGGAGAATGAAAATACTCGTAGTAGATCTAAGTGATTTGGAGTGATGTTATAGCGAAACGAGTTTGGACCGGAGGGCATCGTGAGATCATCTTAAAGTGCATGGCATATAGCACCACACCATATAACACCATCACTACTTCAATAAATACTTTGTTCATAATAGCCGTGGATGAGATAATGGTTGTGAAGTGTACGGAGCTTCACTCGTCTCCCTTCTCTTTTCATCAACAATGCGTTTTGCATGGGTCAGACTATCAACTCTAATATTATTTTCACATCCGGCATTATAAAATGGCCAGGACGATGATGAAATTCACTCACTCACAATCAGTCAACAACAGTAGTGTTTGATTTATTGTGTCTTGCAGAATTTTTATGGTGCTCTGTCTCTGTGTTAACAGTAACACTGAGATTTACCTTTCTCGTTGATGTAGCAAAAGATTTTGCATAATGTGATGTTTCTCAAATGAACACTAATGAAAAATCCCTTTATCTTTCATCAGCTATATACAATAGAACTGTAATATACTGCTTTACAAATGTTTCGACAATTGATTGCAGAAGATACACACACCGCAATTTAATTTTATGAGCAATATATAGCAAAAGCGTTGTAATATTCTACAAGCACAAGCACCACAACAATAACGTTACCTTTACTACGTTCGAAATAAAGACAAAGGTGCAATCAAAATACCTTTATTGCTTAACGTGTGTACAAGAACATGCCTTTCTGCTCAAATTCAGCCTCCCTCCGAGTTAAAATTTAAAAACCTGTTCTTTCTCTCAAACGCTAGGTTGATTATAATTATGTAGGTACCTAAATGCCGTTTATCAATATGTCGTAGCTTGCTTACAACTTGAATTATTATTCTACAGTCCAGTCGTTTAGTTTAGTCGATTATTAGCTTTATTTCTAACTAAGTCACATGTACTTTATTACTATATAACAGTCAAAAAGGCCGTCCGCGCTTAGTACTTTCCAGAGCAGCTTTAGTACAGTGTGCATATACAATGTTAGTTATTCATACTTAATAGCATTAACTTTTAACCTCGTGGCAATGATAAATATAATTTTATTTATTACCAAAAAAAAGATGCTGTGAGCTTGTTGGCACAAAAAACCTATCGGCGGGTGTATAGTAATAAGCACTGTGAGTGGTTGTACGAAGAATTGCAGTAGGGAAAGAAGCGGAAAGATGAAAACATCAATGTTCACTGTATTATGTCCATACATAGCAATGCACTAATAAGATGAAAATATTGCATTGTATTTACAGTTGTATAATACCTTTGCTGCCCGCTATAAATACCAACTTCCGCCATGTATTTATATAGTGGAGCTATGTAAGTCAGTAATAAGTCACTTTGGAACAGAATGCGTGCACATAATGTGGCAATTCACTGAAGCCATGCTAATTCGTATCAAAGCAGAAAATTCCTGTGTCGTGTGAGTAGATGTGATTGTGACTTTTTAGGTATTATGTAGAATGTATAGGGGTTCACTCCTACATCGAGGAAAGAAACTCATATTAGGCATACATGATGAAAAAGAAGGAAAAATGTGTAGAGTTTGTTGTGTTGGATTTATTATTTGAATACTAATAAGTGTACACGTTGTGGGAGTAGGCACACAAATAAATGACAAAAGAAAAACCACATGTTCCATGTATAACAACGTTTTGATCTGAAGTGCAGTGCTTTACGTTCCATCCTACTTAATGTTGGTAATAAAGATGTGGATATTTATTTGTTGGTAGTTCTTTCTACTGGGTTTCGTTCCATTTTCCTTATTGCTTTTTAAGTAGAGAAGCGTCGTCGTCATCGTCGTGGATATGTCCTCAGAGAGGAAGATCATTACTATTACGTTCTGTTTTATTACACACTTATAATCATCCCTGTCGTAATATAACGCAATGTAACATCCTCAGTGTCTGTTTAGAAAAAGGAGATTGTGCAGTGACCTGCCCCTCAGACTTGACGACTCCCATTTTGCAGTTTATGACCATTATTCCGGCTATTCCCAGCAAACAATTTCGTGTCAACTGTTGAATATCTTATCGTACTCACTCCACCACTATTTCGTTTCTCTCTATATACAGTCCCTCATATTTCCCATTACCAAATGCACTGCTACCGCACACTCACATTCCTAGAATGCTAAGTACAGTTAAATAGTGTGCATGGATGTACTTTTAGAATTCCAAATACTACTTTTACACACACACACAAACTTACATACAAGAATATGCAACACAGCTATATCTTTAAATACAACCAAGTCATGTAACTTTAAACTACACTATAAAATAGAAGTATAATATGGTGGGCTGTGTAAGTTTAGAATGTATACCTACATCTTGTAAGTCTAAAGCAATCAGAAAGTCAATAGTGTGCAGGATTTTGCATTTTGCCTGAAAAGTGCAAAAATGCAACAGCTTGTGTAACGTTAGAGCGAGTTAAGTGCCCATTTTGTCATTTAGATGTGTTTGAAGTGCAAGGATATAATATAAAGCATTTAAAGTGCTATGCTGATAGTGCTATAGAGTCAGAATGTGAATCTGAATGTGTTTACCTACTCGAACGAGTTTCTGCCATGGAGCCAACTGCACAGAGACAGAGAGAGAGAGAGAGACATTCTGCGAAGAATGATTCGAGCAAACAAAACGAACGTCGTATGTACATGAAAAAGGAAAGCCAGGACGACACAAAACAAAACATAGCGGATTGTGCATTGGAAATGGGATGATGATGATGATGATGCCAATAGAATTGCAACATTAACATAGAGCGAGTTGAGTTGTGTTGAATGGGCAAGTGGAAGTTCAATCCATTTCAGTCAGTGCACAACTACTGCATATCTTTATTGCACTCTCGCATATCACTCTCCACGTTTAGAGTTTAGCTGTAGTTGTATCTGTATCTGTATGTAGTGCGAATAAAGTAGCTTTGCGAGTCTCCGTTTTCTGTATCAATGTAAATAGTTATAATAGTCAAGTGAGCCGAGTCGTTAACTCAAGATGTCCAAATCAACTTTAGTCTTCTGTGACTCTGCCAAACAGGCAGACGGCTTTCCAGTCTTCTGCTACACTCGCTCTCCTGCAAACACAAACCCAGTCACTCACTCAGTTCACTTGGTGTCGCAACAAACTCAACATCACACACATCACCAGCCTCATCCTACTTAAACTTTTCTCAACCAAACCAAAAACTCCAAAGCAAAACACACACAACAAACTACCCAAACTAAAGTACATACGTGCAAATCATATAAGAATACAAGTTTTGGTTTTGTTTCAAAAAGAGACGGGGAGAAAGAGACAGGGAGAGACAAAACGGTTGAGATTCTATTCAGGGTTTTATTAGTCGCTCCAAACAATTACGACAGATTTTAATAAAAACCATGTTCACTGAGCATAGCCAAACAAAATTAAGTGCACATTCTAATTTTCAGTCATAATAACAAGGTAGATTCTTCGCAACTATTTCAACTCCTCATTTTTTGTTTCTCGACTGTTTTCAGAAACGTATCTCATTCTACAAACCAGAGAATGAGATGCCCTGATTACAATACAAAGTGACTCTATAGTGTGTGTAGTGTGTATAGACCCTTAGTGCTTTTTAGCTCATCCTCGTTTTATTTTAGACAATATTATTATTAGTACAACTTACACTTGCTATGAAATACGAATGAGACTAGCGTATAAATGTTAAAACACATTGTAGCACACATACTACGTATTAGATTGCAAGAGTTTTAGTTGTACTGAAGTTTAAGTTGAGAGTCGACAAATTATCTTCTATGTGCAGTTTCGTTAATAAACAATAAAATTCAGTGTGCTGTTGTTGGAATTGTTCAGACTAAAGTTAAATAGTGGCATGGCGTTCCTGGGTTCTTGTGGCTTTTTGTCTTTCGCTTGAATTCACGTTGGTTCACGCAAACTTTGAAACTTGTTACTGTTTGCTGAGCAAAGTATCGTAAAGAGATACAAATTAATTAGCCCAAATTTCGGAGTTTTGTAATTAAGTTTTTATTCCATCCTTGACAGTTGTGGTTTTTGGTGTTGGTTCTTACAAATTACAGTATACATAAATACACTAGCCTATATAAAACTACTACTGTACATATTATGACTATATGACGCTGCAAGGCATGATGATTCGATCCGACTAGTAGATTACTCTAAAGGTATGTACCTATGTACTATTAGCACCAATAAGATTCTTTTGTAACATAATATACTAATACACCACACCACATGTACACCACATAAGAAGTTTTGTATATAAATAGTAAATTTGTATTTATCACAATCCGTAACCAACAGGGTAATGTACCAGTAAATTATATGACTGCTTTATTTAGCTGTATGCATTAACTACAGATAGTTGCACTGGATAATTTATCTTCCCTGTTTCCATTGGAATTTTATTAGGTGCACAAATAGCACTGCAGTACAATATAAAACAGCATATTATAATACACACAAACTCATACACACTACACACAAACACACACACCTTAACATAAACAATGGGAGAGCCCATTAGGTAAAGTATAAAGGCAAGTAAGAAAAAGAAATGGGCAGTGGACTGAAACTGGCATAACATAACACACAAACACATCTGACAGAACTGTTATAGTTAATATGTTGCTGCTCCTAACTTGACTGCTCCTACAGTCTCTCTCTCTCTCTCCTACATAGCCCTAGCTATTATTTGTTTTATATGTTTCTTTTTCTGTCGTGGGCGAGCGTGAAGTAACTGTAACCTACGTTTCAAGTTTCTTTTATATTGCATTTCATTTCATTACTGCACTACATGACTATTGGCCATCCACACCTGTGTTCACTCATTGTCAGTTCGCAGTTTACGTGGCACATGCATACAACTACTGTGTAATACCATTACTTATCATTATTATTATGTGGACTGAATTGCAGTTTAATGTATAGATATACATATACTATACACTGTATGTATTTGAAGCATGTATAGTGTAGCATGAATCAGTCAGAGATTGTTTGTAACATCATAACGCAAATCCACTTGGTTTCCTTTCATGTTTATTATCCACACACTATTTAATTTGTCAGTCAGATCTTTATGAGTGTAAGTATAAAATGCATTCACCCTTCTTCTATTTACTAGCATGGCTTGTATTGTAGTGGAGTATATACAGTGTGGATTATATGTGAGGTTTAGCAAAGTAGTATGTATAAGTTAAGTACGTATCAACATTCATACTTGTGATTGTGCAGGCAGTCAGTCTGTCTCAACAAATCTGAAAGAAGAAAAGCAAATTAGTTGGTTGGGAAAGCCATATTATTATTATTGCTCCTTTTACACACTCAATCACTTAAGAATAGCCGATGTACAATATGAGTAAGTAGATAGACGGATAGGCTAATAATGTACATTCACAGCCACACGTACTATTGTACACACAACACATACTGCACTGTGGCTAGATTTGTAGTAGCAGTGAGCAAAAAGTAGTAAATGCTTCAGTCTCAACATAAAACTAGGAATTACTAGATGTAATGCATGGGTTTATTGTTATTGTTTATTCGTACTCAAACTGAGAGAACTACTGAATGCAATAATGATGTTATGATACGAGTGTTATTAATATAACGTTACTTGGGTTGGGTGTGCATGTAGTCTGCTTTTCGTTGTGTTCGAAACTACAATATATAGTAGCATGCTTCTGCAGCACAAGTACAAGAACATACGGCAGTTTAAGTAGTACATAGCCAGAGCATGTAGTTTGGTGATAATTTATATATTATGATGGGTATGCAATGCACTGCACACTACTGACATGTATGTGGAAGGATAGTTTAATAAAGTAATAGTAGCAGCAGCAGTCTGAGCAGCAGAAAAAAATCGAGGTTTACAAATAGTAATGAGCTAAAGTAGATTTTACACATACATAACAAATACACACACACACACGTAAACAGAACAAGCAAGAGTAATTGTATTTTTGTGTAGTTGTGAACGTCACATATTATTGGACTACTTGTATTTAGTGTGTTGTGTAGATGGGAGAGATAGTGGTGTATAAATGTTTCTAAGTCTGAGTCTCACAAGAAATGAGCAAACTATTAATCTTTTCTCAGCGTGAGTCAAGTGGAGTACATAGTGGGATAAGATATCCTATTATTATTACCATTGTTATTATTATTATCATCGTAAAGTTAAATTAAAGACAGCACGAGAGTGGAATAAGGGCGACTAATATAATGCTCTCACTCTAAGTACTGTCGTAGTTCATACATTGCAGCGTGTGTTAATATTATTCATGTCTTAATGAAATGCACGCTTTCTTTAGCTTGGACTAGAGTGTGATGGTGTTATGAATGTTGGTGTGTGGTGTGGTCTTTTGGATGGGCTGAAGTGTGTTGAGTGTCTATAGATTATACATGTGCTGCATAAACACAAATTATACTACAGATCGTAAAATTATAATTTCTACAATTTGTTTTGCCTTTTTCTTGTACAGATTAATACAGAGAGGAGCATTAGCATCAACGGCCTTGTGGTGGTCTCGTTCGTCTCGTCGTCGTCGGGGAGAAATTGATATAGCTGTTGTACTTGTGCTCAGCATATAATAAACAGCGACACATACACAACTCGAAGAGTGTGTGAGTCTTTTGTGTGCGATTACTATTGGCTGGTGCCGAGAGACTCCTGCGAGACAACTCTTTGAAATGTACGGTTGACATCTGCGGACAAGAAATGAACAAAAGTCAAAAATAGAAGATAACAAGTGTGCTGTATGGCGAGAGACATTGCTCAAAGCCATATTGTTAGCAAAGTCTCTCATCATCTCCCAAGATAAAAGCACATCAACCAACAAGGAGCAACTTGCTGTCAGCTCGTGTGTGTCTGTAAGTAAAAAGTTGACATTCTCCTCCACAAACTAACAAAATTCAAAGGTACAATACCAATACCACTCTCCACATGCTCATATTTCTGATTGTGTACACTAATAAGCATCATGAACTACATGCATGTAAAATATATCGCATTTCCTAGCCAGGAAATACATAGGCCATGTCGTCGAGATAGTAATGGGTCATTTTCATTACATTACTACAATACCTCATGTAAAAGACGCTTTCAAACTCAATTCAGCACAATACCTTTAACACATTGCGACACATATATAGCCAGCTTGAATAATAATATAATATGCTATCATATTATCTGGTTCAACTTTGACATTTGTGATGGTTGTGTTCAGAAAACGCAGTGCAAGCGTAAGTGTATGTATGTAGGAAATAGAAAATGATGATATGGGAATAATTATATTTAGTTCATTCAGTGTTGAGATTAGACGCATAATATTGGAATCACAGAGCAGGCAGAGGCAGAAATGAAGGAGACATCTGTATTATGACTGCTGTTATTTTCATGAGGATCAGTGAAAAGCATTTTTTGTGTGATAGTGTTGCTTACAGGCATTTACATTTCTCAGAGTGTGCAGTACACATAATTACACTTGCTACAACTGCTCGTGTACAAAGATAAAGGAAGACGCTGGAATATTGTAGAATCTTGTTACATAAATCTGGTTCTCTCTCATTCCAATTCCGCCAGTCTTAAAAATGCAAGGTGTTTGTCATGTGAAGTGACACTGCCTGAGGAGGAAGACTTGTTTGCATTATACAGCTATACCATGCATGTACCTAGCTCATCACTACACCGTGACGCAATTATCAACTCTGTTAAGAATTCATTCTATTTCAGTGTGTATGCGTTTTCCTGTCTTGAATTCTTTGAATGATTCTCAACCATGCTCAAGTCAAATAAGAAACTACATTTTTCGAATAGTCAGTCTAACCTAGCGTTTGATTTAATCTTCACCTTAACCCGATTTATTTAACATTGAAGCAATTTCCCAGCTCTATGATTTAATTTCACGGTTATGAATTAAGAGTTATTTTTCCATTAACCTCTCCGGGTATTTAAATATGTTCGGAAGTGCTGTGAGGAAACTACGAAGGATTTAGATCGTCTGTGGTTGGTTTGCTCATAATTATAATAATTGCATAGTTATCTGCATTCTGCTCGAGTAGAATTTTACATACCTAGTGGGGATGCTAGGTAGTTGGTATTTAAATTGTAGGAAAATGAATCAAAATCCGTAGCGGCAGAAGAATGGGAAGTATCACCGAAAGGAAATAAAGTTGAAGGAATTTTCCATGTGTTGAAGAAAAAACTGGAATTGTTGCCTTCTTGAATGCCGTAATAGTAATATATTTGTATTTACCTAGGGCTAAAGACAGGAGCAATAAATTTTACTGTAACACAATCCCGATGCTCGATCTCACAATATACATACATACCAGGCGAGATCACATCGCGTACAAGTACCACATTACATAATTGATTGGTATGTGCATACAAAGCTACGTAAACCCAGGTAAAATATATACAGCTTACTATCTCTACTGGAGAGACTACTAGGTACCTACTGCTAAAAACTAAAGCCAATACCTCTAATGGAATTTCTACTAAGTTGAACAAGTGATACTGTTGCTGTTTACATTTCACAGGTAGAATAAAATACAGGGAGTCCAAGTTTATATTATTGTATCAAATGGAAAGCAAGAAAGATCCCATAACCCCATACACACACTATTGAGTCATACATACATAATACCCACAAATGGCCACAAAAACAATATTAGCAAAACACTCATACGTACATACACACATTTGTAGAAAAATCATCGGCACTAAGAGCAAATCAATGTTCCTTTTGTAGTAGGATTACGTGTTGTACCTGTTTTAGTTAAATAACAACGGCACTGGCTTAGCGTTTATACTTTGCTACTTTTTACTGTGTTTTTTTGATAATTTATTTGCTAGCGTTTTGGTGAGTTGACAGCAAAGTGCAGTGCACAATGTAAAAATACAACACAGTTGTGCAATGCACGGAAGGCAATAGGGACTGATGTAATGTATCTGTAGTAGTTTGCGATGTTAGCAAGCAAAGGTCTCTTAAATAGAAATCCCATGACAGTCCATAAGATATGCTCTGAATAGCTGTTCTGCCTTTTGCATATTCTACATGCACATTCTAGTAGTACATATATAGCCGAGTGTGCATGGGATGACATATGGTGCTACTTACTCCTCTCTGAGATTCCCCGACAGAAAAAGCTTGCATTATATACGGAACATACACATAGTCGAAGCTAATCAATTCCGAGGTTAGAACGGGCTCCTCCACATCCACAACCAAAGAAACGCGACTGAAGAAAGGAATATAGAAAAACAACACATAAATAAATAAATATAGGAAGAGATTTAAGCTGTAGAAGATGACAGACATCCAATAACCATAATAGTTTCGGAGTTTCACATTTTATTTGTATTTGCATGAGCATCATCAGACGAGCAGAGGCAAGGAGATAAACGAAGGACTGTGAATGTTGTAGGTTGAATCTTAGAGTTGGAGGAACGACACACACACACATACACACACAAGAGTGCAAAGATAGCTGAGAGTGTGTGTAAATGCAAAGGTACATATTATGGAGAGAGAGATAGAGAGAGAGAGATACATGTGGATATAAAGCCGTATTGAATATAAACAATCAAATCAGAAAAGTGAGTGTGACTGTGATTCGAGTTCTCGCAGCTGCTTTTTAAGACTAGGAAGACGAAGCCAAGAAAAAAGTTGACCTCTTATGAACCGAAGTTAAACTGCCACTATTAACTTGGGCTGTGTCAGCTCAGTTCTGAGTTTCGCAAATGACGTTTGTTGGCAGTTGCTGTGATATGATGTGCTGATTTTTTTCACAACTTTTAGCCGCTTGATCTTTTTCGAGATTAAAAATCAAGATAACACTCTCTCTCTTGCTCTTTGAAGCTACCTACTAGGTTTTCTGTGTGTGGATTGTGGATGCAATCACATTTTACACAGCTCTCCAACTCTGCCACATCTACACTTGCGCACCTATCTTGATGAGCTTTTTTGTTTCATTTCCGTTTAAATTGGTCCGTGTGTGTCTGTGCTATGTTAGAGTGTAGAGTAGTTAGAGTGGTGGTTAAATACGCGTGTTGCTCGTCCTTATAACACTATTAAATAGACATGAATGGATGGAGCACATAGAACACGACAAGAAAGTCGTTACAACTTCTGCAATTATCACTTAGTCGTCATTTTCGAGTATAAAGCTGTAAAATTCTAATATTGGCAGAGAAATGAGCTTTTCATTGGATTAAAAAAAATACTATTTACTTCTTTTAGCTTTACATCATTTTTCATGTCATTGGGAGAAGATATGAAAAATGAAATACGAACTAATAACCAAATGGTGAATGGTAAACTAAGATCTCACACAGTACGAACACAGATATGTATACCAGTAAAAACTTGAACTTCTCTTTATATGAAAGAGAGAGAGAGATAACAGTAAAAGCAATGTAGTATACATATGACATGTGTAATGGGCTACACACTATGACTCCTCACTTTTCGCACTATCATCAAACACACAAGTTTCCCTGTGTTTGCCACAAAATGAATTTACTAATAAGGTGAAGGCATGTCAAATGACGGCAAAATTACATTAAACCTTTGTAATATGTGTTCGTACACTTCTCTTTGCATAAACTACACAAATGGCTGGATCCACCGCACACAACAGCGTGCTAGAGTTGTGCTACAGGAGTAGCAGTGTAGTGTAGCAGTAGAGTCGTAGTTTAAGTAGTCAAGTGTAAGTTGTGCTCAGATTTTGAGCAGTTTGACTTTAGCTGATGTTAGTTGCTGCGAGACTGTAGTGAGACAGTCTTGTCACTATTTTTCCTGCAGAACAGAAACATCATATCATAACGTAACTTCAAGGTACGTAACGAACAAGCAGCAAGAACCAACGTAACATTCATTCCTAGTATCACAAAACAGAATCTTGTAATGTACAAGCTGTGCGCTCACACGTGCTCTTGTCAGTCATTCGACTCTTGTATACACAGACAGACGGATCGAATTCATCCTCTTCCATATTATCTTGTCGCATAATACACAGACAACGTAGTAGTCCCCAGCATGGAATCACATTTTCCTCTTTTTCCACCCAACACTAGCACTACTTCGTACTAATCGTCACACAATGGAAAAGGCATAGTAAATCAAGTGTGGCAAAATATAACCTTGTCAAACCAACAGAGTCATTATACGTAAACAAGTGAGATTTGAGTTTTTGTAGTGTAAAGCGGTAAAGAGACATAAAAAGTGTACAAAAAGTTTATCGCGTGTGTTTGCATATAGAAAACAGAGTGAAAACAATCAGAAAGGGTTGATTTCTCGTATAAATACACAGCACGCGTGTGTGATTGGACGTATAGTAAAATTATAGTGCAATGTTTGAAAAGTATTGTACATAAGTGTGTAATTTGTTATTGTTTAGGTTTTGAGCAATTGGACAAAGTGGCCTGAAGAAAAGCTCATCAAAATTTAAAAGTGGGATTTGTATTAGTGACAGTTGTGGCTCTGGCTCGGAACCCACCGAGCTCAGAGCAAAGCCAAAAAAAGACTTTTGATTGGTCATGAAAGTCTCTGGCTTGTCTACAAAAAAGCTAAACCAAAGTTATTTGGATCGCAGTCAAGCGATGATGGAAGAGCCACAGACTTCCTCACAGGCGTCAATTTTAATCCCGTCAAATTATCGCCAGAAAGAGTCGTCGGATATGAAGTCATCAGTGTCCTCACACAACCAGCCCAGCTCCAAGGATGACCCACTGTAAGTACAAATCCTTTAAAAGTCTTTTGATGTTTTCCTGCACCAGATGTGCCTTTATGCCATTCAATTGCCAGCCCATGTGAATTTGACGTGAATAGAAAATCCTGTGTCTTATCACTCCATGAATTATCATCTAAACATAAAATAAAACATTAAACTGACTTGCATCTTGTTTCGGCAGCCTTCATACAATTATTAGCCGACATAAGGTGTTCTCTCCCATTCCCATTGCCGCAACTCATCGTCAACATTGTAACTTAGAAAAACTGGTAGTACTAAACTTATGTAATATCCATCTCATCCCATATCATCTTCCATTTTCCTACAGAACAACTAATAATGTTCCTCATAAAACATAATCACAATATATAAATACATCCCGGCTATAAATTGCTGAGCTGGATGCAATTTTTACTCATGCTGTAGGTATATGTAGCTTCTGGGTGTAAAATAATTACAGTTTTCATATGTACATCTTGCACACACACAATTTCAGTATGGCTTTCTGCAAGTAACGCTGGCAAATATTATCCTTTATTATTGTAATGGTTCTGTACTTTTTGGTCACAGTAATTTGGTGTATAGGTGATGTGTGTTAATGCATAAATAATTTCTATACATATATACATACACAGTAGAGGATAAAGACACTGTATGTAATAAATACAAATATTCACTAAGTATAATGCTCACCTTAAAATCATTCTTGTGCATAATGTGTGCGAAAATGTACAGTTTTCGAGACACAAAAGACGAGACGAGCTTATATAGCAAAATAATTATAGCTAATGTTTACAACTTGTACATACGATTACTACAGAACGTCCGTTAAGTAGCAACTGCCATGGCAATAAAATATACATTCATATAACTGAGACTTACTGATACTTCCATACTGCTAGTAGAAAGTGTCTATGTTGTATGTATGTCCTTTGGCAGTAGCTAAATTTGGTGATCATTGTCAAGTGTTATGCCATGCCATGCCACACACACACTCTACTCCTACTCCTTCTACGGTGTAAATACCAAGTAGTAGTAGCAGTACATTACAGCATCTCATTGAGTGTTCGAAAAGCGGCAAGAATAATCATAGTCTCAACATTTATATAAAAGTACTATACATACACACTTTACACACGTATACATTATATCCTATTATCATAGACGTGATTGAGCTGGTGCTCCTACACACTCCATACATACATACATACTGCCACAGCAATTTAGTCCGTTCGTCCGTATTGTACATTTGCACAGCTAGATTTTACTTGGGCAATCAAACTTAAGGGTTTTCTCTCTTGACGACTACTTCCACGAACTCCTATTAGTACTAATACATGGTTCAGTCCTAGTGTATGTATTTCTGCTCTGTCTGTGCTAAACTAAGTAAGAGTTTTAGCACACACACACAGTATAGTAGGGAGTATATATAAGTGGAGAGGCAATAGGAGTGGTATGGTGGTGGTTGTATGATATTATTAGCAGTGCTCTTTAGTCGCATTGTTAACTGTGTAAGTGAAGTATAAAATAAACCAGAGAGATGTCAAAGGCACATTGAAATTTGCCTGGTGCACTTTTGGCTTAACGAGCCACTATTGTTACAACGACTTTGACTTGACTTTTCAGATTTGCATAGAGTAACACACCAATCCACCATATCCTCATATCGAACATTTTTCTTGGCCCAGTGCAGTAAAGTATGACACAGTGGAGAGTCGAGTGCGTTTAACACGACTCAATGATGACAAGATAGACAAAAGCGACCAAAGCATTTACCTGATAATACACTCTCTTCATGGCACATTGTTATCATACTTAAGATTTCCGAGACTTCAGACACGAACCAACACAGATTCATTTACTACCGTAATACCCCTTCTGCCTCAACCAACTAGCAACCAGCCAACCGTCATGTAGTACAAAAGATGATGTTGTCAAGAATTTAAGCACCATAAGTTGAATAGCGGTTAGACGTAATAAGGAGTAATAATACACTGGAGTAAACCAGAGTAAGAAAGTAAGGGAGAAAGACAAAGAACCAAAGAAATCAAAAATATTCATTTCACAAATTTTACTAGATTATGTCAAACATTAAATTCGCTCGGATTTTCAATAATTTTCAATGCTTGCATGTTGGTTTATTGGATATTTTTTCTAATTACCAGCTAAAGTTCATTATTTGCTGTTGATATGTGTCGCAATAGCCCATTCTCACAAAAAACATTTTTTAGTGAGAACCTTGGGCATTTTCAAATACCTTCTCGAAACTCAAATTTTGAAGCGTGCACTGTATATTTCGTTTTTTTTCAAAATGAGTTTTTCAGCCATTAACATTCTGAGATATCAGATTCTGTCTATGGCCATGTCTATATGACTGTCTCAAACCTTTCTCTATTTTGCTATCTCGTGAATAGACATAGATACAAAACAAAGATAGACAGCAGGAACGTTCTTATAAAGTATGGATTCACAACATGCTTAATGAGCAGTATCCTCTACATGGCTATTAATAGTATTGAAAGAGTGACTTTCCCATTGAAACATAAAAGGAAGGACACTGGGTTGGCAAAAATCTAACGCAAGTGTAAAGCACTTTATGCTTGTGTGCATGAGTGCATTCTTGTTGGATTTCTGTGTGTACACCTAATAAAAGAGATTATATTCGACTACTACTGTGTGTGTAGTGCTATTATTAATTACTTGTCTTATCCTAAAGGGCTAATTTCAAAACACATCATGGTTTGTAAAATTGGGTCTGCCTGCAGAGACAAAAACCTTGTTCATTCATTAGTCTCTCAGGTTACTTGATTTTCCATTCTGCTCCTTTGTATTTGCCAGAAAAATTAGTACTATTAATTCTTACTTGCACAATGTCGAAACTATGGATGGATAATTTCTCGCTCTCATTTGTGTCGAAATTGATGTAAAGTGTAAATACAGGGTTAGAAAATCATTAGAATTTGAAACTTTGTAAATATCATTGAGTTCCTCCATGGTGTTTCCAGTTTGTTCTCTGGTTCTTGCATACTACACTCATTGATCTGTAACACAATTTAGTGCTACATTTAGTTGACTTTTAGCTAGGAAGTTGGCAATGATTGGTATCTATCTGTTTTCATTGAGCAAACTCTGAAAGTGGTGTTTGTGAAGTGGAACATCAATCTAATAAACCATGTTTCATAATATTAGAACTTTGGGTTGAACTTATTGAATCTTACATTTTGATTATAATATTACTACTACTACCGGTACTACAAATTAGTTTTTAGGTAAATGAATTACTGGCAAATTGGAAACTAGAAATAATTGAATTTTGAGTAGGAATATTGAATCTACGAAGGGGAATTTGAGTAGGTACGTAAACGTAAGTATTGCATTTGCAGAAGTACCTACTGACAATAGTGCTAGGGGAGGTACTTGAATTCTACATTTAGCTACTCTGACTAGTTTAAGATGTTTCAGAAATGCATTAACTCGACAATACTTGTATTATTAGCACCCACTCACGAAACTTTATCTCACAACTACCTACCTATAGTAAGCTCTGCAATATTGACAATAATACACATCCATGAAATCCTATACCTCCATAGATATTAGATACACAAAATATTTATTGCTGCTAATATTGTCTAGGAAGCTTTTAACACAGCGACTGTAACGCAACACAATCACAGTGTACTTCCAAGTCAATAATACTACAGGCAAAAGTCAATAGTTGAATTGAGTAAAGAATAAGCGAAGCTAAGCTAAATATTAAAGGCACACAATAGAATTGCAAAGCAGTCAATAATAGCAAGTTGGTTGGAGTAGTGACTGAAGCACATGCAGCTTCAGGACTCCCGTCCAAAAACTAAAAGCAACGAAACCCTGAGTGTATTTTATACCATGGCTATCTCTACCTAGTTGCTTATTATTACTATGGCATGGCGTCGTAGAGTATAACATTGCTCTATTTTTCGCTAAGTTTATTTTCTCATTCTGAATTTCTGTGGCAGTAAAACCTAGTCCGGTTTATATCAGTCAACGTTCAATAGGTGAACTATAGCAACGTTGATTTTAGCATACTCATTATTTTGCTATCACTTCACTTACTTAGAGCTATAGAGAATTGTTAGTCAGGCAGGACGGTTAAAGTCGTGCACTTGGAAATAATCGCATAGGTAGTACTACTTACATAGTTTATATTGTAAGAGCCATACATACATAATGTGCTTACTACACTATACTCATAGTCAACGTCCATTCAAAACTCAAACAATGACAAATGAGATAAAATTTCTTCTGAGGTCAAATCGCAGTCTGTGCTTCTTTCTTTGTTGAAGTACATGAAGTGCACCACTACTGCTGCTGCTGGTACTTAGACGTAGCATGTTCTACAATTCACTCCTCCTGGTATCGTATCCAATGCATCTGTCCTGTCTATTTAGTTTCTAACTTAGAAACAGGAATATGTGCACCTAGACACTCCATGTAAAATGTTAACCACTATTTATATGCATGCATATATACACAAGGAAAAGATACATGCAAGACGAATAAGAATTCATGTAGCATTTGCAGCACAAGTGTATGACAGTGTAGTGTAGTAATAGTATTCTATGTATGTATATACATACACAAGATTTACAAGCAAAAGTAAAAAGTGTGCTGGAACTTCTTTACTTTCTGGGCTGTTCTCTTGGTGAAGTTCTTTGTTTGCTGGAGTTGTTAAGTCAAGCTGTGATAAGCAGGAGTCAGGAGTAGGTCATAGAATGTCGCATAGCTTTCCCCATAGTTAGTGTGATCCAAATACAAGTTAACTTACTTGAGATTATTATGTACCTCTCTTTCTCCTCCTGCTCCATGTTTACAGCAACTAAAGAGATATTATTAGTATGACTGCAGTTTAACTCTCTGTTCCTGCCTCACTCACATCACACAGAGATACATAAAACTTTACTTACAAACAAACGACGACCAAATCTCCAATACTCTCCTTAACTTCCAAAACCATTATATTAATAGCCAGTAATTATTTATACTCATTCTAGTACACTAATACTGATGCCTTTAAACCTTAAGTCATGCGTAAGTATTATATTCATAAGTGCATGTTCTATTGGGAAGGGCATAGTGCCTGTATTATGTGTATATGTAATCTAGTCGCAATTTTGTTATTGTCACTGTCATGTCAAATCATGACCTCTTAAGAAGCCACAGCTAAATCAAATGAGAAGCAATGTTTGTAAATGTACACAATAAACTAATAGTCGGATCAGAGCAAAGTGCACACAACACAGCCACCTTCCCTGAACAGTTTTTCCTTCCAAGTCCAAGTCAGAATTATTACTGTGTACTTAGTTGGCAAACTCGATTTGGGATTTGGATGTGTTTACCTTCAAGCTCCTCGCTCTCCCACTAATCTAAAGTAAATGAAAATGTCTACCTTGTTTACCTACTTACATATGTCACGTTGTTTCCTGTGTTATAGTCCGTGCTCCACTCCACTCCACACGGCTGTCCTTTAATGACAGTTCACAGGTAAAACAAAACGTGAACAGATTGTACAGCCCATACACGTATAAATGTTGTGTAACACAAAGTTGAAAAAATGATTGATGCTAAATGTTGAGTGGTGGTAGTGGTATATATATAGCACTCATGGACGTCATGTAGTAAAGTAGAGTAGGCAAAAGACACATTGCTGACATCATGAGTCATAGTTGTGTCATGATTGCAATTTGCTCCATCTCAAATCCCATTAAAGACGTCTTGTCGAATCTCGACCTACTCGTGTGTTTATATGTGTAATACTCCTTGGTGTACTTGAAGCCTATCACTTCCTCTCTCTCTCTATCTTTCCATAGCTTTTCATACGCAGAGTACATACATTCTTGCTGCTACTCCTTTGAATGACAGACACGGCTTATTAATAAATATTCGTTCATGGTTGAATTTTCGTTACTATCCTAATAATCTACATAGCCCTTCACCTTTTAGACACCTTTTGCTTGTAAAGATTGTATATGTGAGTATATATACTCAAACTACTAGGAGCGAAATAGCTTGTGTTGCATTGCAAATTGAAATTCGTTCTTGAAAAATACTAGAGGTATCGACAGATAGAAAACGCTTGGCTCCACGCCAGAGTTGTGAATGAGAGACCTAGTTGTTTCTGTTTATCTTAGTTAGTTATTGTAGAAGATAGTATCAAGCATTTAAGTGACTGTTATTGTGATATAGTGTGGTGCTGATACGATGTTAAGTGACGTGCCCTGAATAGTCACGAAAATGATGATTAGTCTCCATATGTCGATAATTTACATATGCCATCATCGATTCCTTCAAAATCTGTCACTTTTAGATTCTCCTACTAGGTATATATCTCTTACTTTATGAAGTACGCAACTATTGCATATATTATTGCCACTTGACATTATTTGATTAACACAGTATTACAATTTATTGTACACAACTTGCCATTTTTAATTGCAGTATTTAGGGTTCAATATTTGTATACGATACAAAATTTTAATAAATATCTATAACATATTCTCGTTGACATCATTGTGGCTGAAAACGTTGCATTAGGAACATTTGGTTTAAAAAGGAAATGAATTAATATAAAAATATAAAAGTATATTGCAGACGACTGTAAATATTGCGTGAGTTTTATTTGTGTGTTCAGATCGTGGAGGATATTTTTATTTGAAATATTACGAGATCCAAGACACAGTTTTATATCCCATCTGTTTATTTTCATGAGATTCTGATAGTTTGCTGTATCATTGTGTGGTGTTTGTGCAAAGCAGTTACAAAGTAGGAATTCATGAATTCAGTCCACATCACACCTAGTCCTGTCGAATGGA
>JAQFYB010000569.1:0-49706 GCA_034694085.1 Pogonognathellus longicornis
TCATATACCACTTCCCTAACTGGGGAACTGGAGCGTTCGGACCAACTGTCAAGTCCATTTGGTGGCCACCCTGTATATGTGTTGATTGAATCACCAATGGTAATGTATTGCACGGATTCTACACATACATTCTGTACAGTGTATTCAGCAGAAGCGTAGCGTGTACGTCTTTGTTGGCGATATCATGTTTCGTTTCGGTTGATTGATGATTTATTGAACAGTTGCAGTTGAATTGATAATACACGCTATAGAGGGCTGTGTTGAGATATATTTGTATGTAGCTTTTGTGGCTAACATTTTAGACTTACATGCTCTTCAAATAACTCTCCAAGTTCAACCTCTCCAAAGAAATTAATGTGTTTGTAAATCAAATATTTGCCGACAGCTACATTTCAATTTCTAATCTGATGCATTACGCTTATTTTGTATGCAAATATATTTAATATGTAAATTGATGAGATATAATAGAATACACATGTATTGAATTGATAATATATATAGTAAATTGATTAGGTGTAAAATTATGCATAATTATAATTTGAATAAAATACACTGTTATCCAATATTATTTGTATTCATTCAGCAAAAGCTTTACGATGGTTTATCTGTTGATCTGTTCGCTATTCAAACAATCATTTCAACTCAAGTTTAAAATGTGGGGTTTATAGTAACGTGGTTTCAATTTCTTGGAACAAAAAACCGCTCGAAGTTTGTTGTTTATAAGTTTCCAATAAACTCGAGAGGAATACAGTGTAATTTAATATTGTGAGTGTAGCAAATGTCAATCCTAATTCCAGAAATGTGATCAGGTTGCCAGTATTTGAGTATGGTTTAAAAATGTAAGAAAATTGATGATACATTGTGTTTCAATATTATAAAACAATGCAAAATCACATAATGTTTGAAATTTTTAGCAAATAATTTAACAAAAAATGGATTTGATACATAATAAACGCAATTTTCACTTTAATTTACACCATATTTTTACATCTATCACTCTGACGCTCGAGTATATTTGAGTATGATTTAATTGAGTATTTTTGCATTCTCATGAAAATTTTGAGGATGTGGGGATGTGGCTGAATTTGAGTAAAATACCTACTCATGATTTGAGTATATATGGCAAATCTGAATGCTATTATAATAGAACCTTATCCAGGAAGGTAATGTTGGGTGATACTATTAATTGCACATGGTAGCAAAGTAGATTTAACCCATTATTCCAGAAAACAGTTATTAGTGGATGCAGATGGAGCTTCTTCACAATGGTCAATAACAATCAGAGCTTCATGGAATGAAATATTACATAATGGATGGATGCATGTTGGCAATGACACACTTGATCGCTTTTACTTACCTGGCGACTAGATTGAGAACATACTTACACTAACAAGATTTTGCGTATACAATCAGTACTACCAACTACCTGATACAATCTGATCAAAGCAACAATTCAAAAATGTTGTGATTTAGAAGAATGCGAATTAAAATCATTCAGATTCAAAACTTGTGCATATGCACAGCCTTTCATGTTCTCTTTCACACGAATAAACCATTAAATTTTTATCAATATTATTCTTTGTACTAGGTATTATTATATTTATAAAAGTTAAAAAAGTTGCATTTGTATTTAGAGAAAATCCCAGAGAATTTGTGTTTGGGACTATCATTGTGTAAAATATAAACATAAAATGAAAGTTATAATAGTTATAAAGCCCGGACAGTGACACATTTATTTTACAATAATACAAACATCTAGCATGTAAACGTAGCTTGTATTGAGATAACGAGTTAATGTTTATTTTTGAGGGATATCGGGAATATATTATGTAGGTTTTGGTTTGTATTTATTGTGGGTCATTGAAGCAGAGGATGTGATGTGGATGAAGCACAAAAGATGTATCAATAGCGCCCTATGCTAAGTAAATGTAATAATATTAAAAGGTAAAGTGTGAAAGACGCGGAGAAGAATGGAAAGTTGTGCTTGGCATGAATGAAAATCGGGTGTAGTTATTTAATCTGATTGTAGTTTGTGTATACTCATTGACATAAAAGATAGCGAATACAAAACGATTTGCAAAGATGAAAACAAATAAAGTAACGGTAAAAGCGTGGAGATGAAATGGGATGGGTGATAGTGACGTATTCAAAGATTTTGGTGGAAAGTGTAATGCGAGTAGGTATAATCTGTACTGCTATAGCCACATGGAGTTGAATTGCAGGAGGACCCGTATTGAGCTCCTGGTTCTAATGCAGTGTATGGGAAGATCATAATATTCTCAATGAAACTTCATTGTTGGGGATATTTGTCGTTTAAGTGATTGTGACTGAGTGAGGAGAAAGGAAAAAATGTCTACATAGCCAGTGTAGTTCTCTCTACCACTATAATATTAGTAGAACTATTCTGAAAGTCTTCTAAAACGTAAATACTGGATGGGATTGAATAGAAGAGAGTGAATGAGTCGTGAATTGGAATCAGTATTTCAACTTTGAGTCACACAGAGTCACATAGAAAAGCAACGTAGTGTGTACAAGTAGCAGGAGTATATAGCTACTACTATACTGGTAAAATATATCCAGACCAATACTGAAATAGCCATAGACTCTCATTCTCCTAACCCATGCAGCTCTCTTGCTATACGTAACTTGATGGAGAAACTTAGGGTAAAGACTAAAGTTTGGCTAGCGTAGCTGTAGCTCACCATAAAGGCTGATCCTTTGTTTCCGCCTACTAAGCGTTTGACCATAAATATTCTGCTCGGGACAAAGGGCAAGCCTGAGAATCAGAGTACTTCTACTCTACTCTCTCGTACTAGTAGCCTATACACGACTTGAGTGCTATACAACAATAATGTCTGCCAGAGAGCACTAGATACAGTTCACATTAAAATACATAGGAGCAAAGACGCATAGAAACACACAGACACCGTTACAACTTCTACTACATACAACTACTACTACTACTACAGCTATATTTAACTACTTCATAGTGCTACACAGACAGAGACACACACTACACAAATGCACAAAAGCAAACCAAGGCAAAACTATTCAAAACACCATTTACCTCCTGAGTGCATTCATTACGTAAACTGCATCCGATATATTTCGGCCGAGCACAGAGGAGGATGGCAGAGACTCTTCTGTGCAAACTGTTTGTTTGTCTCTCTCTCACTCACTCATTCCTGCTCCAGTCCCTAATACACTTGCTATATATTACACTACACACTCTCATAATATTATACAAATACACTCCACACACAGACAACACACAGACATGCCATACAATGTATGTGCATTCTCTTATTCTCTAGATATAATAAATAAATGTAAAACCAAGCTTAGGGAGCTATGTTTTCTTATATACATGCATGGACATAGAGATACATTACATTGTCACTAAATTACCACTCGGCATTCTATATGCCACTCTCTAAGCTCAACAACACACCATTTCCAGAGTTATAAACAAAGATAGTAAGTAGCTAACGTACCTACAAATATACTCACTTCCATATCTTAAATTATTATTCTCTTTTTACTTTTACTATCAAAACGAGACTAAGCATTCCTTTCAGTTTCTACTCCCTTAATGTCAGTCAACATCTTCAAACAGATACAGCTGCTGAACACTTACTCACTACTCACGTTTTAGTTCTACTAGATACACAAAGATTCCGTTTGTCTTCTATTGGGCTATTCATTTCTCTATTGCAATTTTTCTCAGTTTACTTGGAGTGTATTTAAAAAATAGTATAATATTTACCTAAGTATGCTACCCTTAAAACTAATAATTTGCATTTCATTTTGAAAATGACAAAAAAACACTTTAAAAGCAAGAAATGTGTTTACTGTGTTGTCATATGGCTGTTATTATTGGAGAAGCAGCAGGTGTACACAAACAAACTAGAAGGAAAAATATGCAAGAGTTTCAATTGAACGTTGAATTGACGTGAAAAACGTCACGTTTTTCACGTCAAAGACAGAAGTAATGGTCGTCTTATATTAAACATTCCTTTTAGCATTGCATTTCTAGTGTTAAATGTACGACACATTACACGAAATAGGTTCAAGATTGTAATTGCACAAGTGTGCATTATATTGCATAGTTATATAAGCTTTGTCGCTGACCGTGACGTAATATGAAGTCAGAGCTAATGATAGGGGAAAGTATTCGGGGAGGTAAAAGTAAACTTTCCCTGTTGTCCCTGCTGATTAGGTCGTGCATCATGGTTAAAGCAGAAAATACATTGATAAAGCAATGGGCTGTTCCTTTATTTCTAGCCGAGTCCTTGATCAGTTGTTAGGATACACACATTAATCGCAACAGCAGCCGAAGCTACTAATCCCCCTCTATCCTCCATTCAGATTGCAATGCTCAAAGCCTCATTTCTCCATTAGTAGTATTTGCAATAGACACTCTGACAAAATGAAAGGGAAAGTAGGGAAAAGTCCATTTAGCAGTATTTCAATGGAAGATCACTAGCACCACGCTTCTTGCACAGTTCGGACAATGCCATGTGAAATTTTTATTGGAGCGAGATTTACGTAGGCGAAGGGAAGATAATGGGATCATTTACACATGTCCTAAGAGCATGAATAAATGACAGATAATAGTTTTTAGGACAGTATTTATGTGGGGTCATAGTTTTATGACCTACTATTTACAAGGTGCAATTAAATTCTAGTTTTAATAATTGAAGGGAAGTGAATTGAAGTGTAGGTTTTTATATGTGTACGATCATAAAGTATTTGTGGAGTTTTGTAGTTGTGTCTGTGTGAAATAGTGACGCAAAGCCATTAGCATAGGTTTTTCTCTCCCTTGCAGATCGTAATGTTTGTCTTGGACGGAGTATATCTGCTCCGCTACACACTAAAACAATAGTGGAATAGTGATGGTGGTGTTTGGGTCTTGAGTTGTTTGGAGCGGGAAAGTGAGACGATATACACGTATTATATTGTAGTTGTATGAAACATCAAATTTATTTAAATTGCCTCTTAGGGTAGAAAACATCATTTATATAAAGAAGGTAAACATACATCTACCGGTTTATTACGCAATAAGAAACAGATGAAAGGACTCGGCGCATTTGCAAATAGGAACACATAGTGTTTGCAAAATGGCACAAGGGTCCCGTAGAATTTTCTCCCATTTTAATATAAAAGAATCATCCATCAGCTCCCAGATTGTATATATTTTATCCTACCAGGTAGCATCTACACTTTCTACCCACACAAAGTACACGGAGAGAAAGTGTACAAGTTAATAGCACAACGTGTAGTAGCGTAACAGAAATACGCTTTCATTTTCTCAGCCAAACTCATCCACTTGCTTTTGTACTGTACAATACAACGGGCAGATATCTGCCAAGCTCATGAATGTATCTTTGTGTGATACCTTTGCTGCATTACCAGATACCTTAGCACTACAAATACGCGGATGTGCACACACCACCCTGTTCTCCCTGTGTATTACAAGTGCAAACGTATTCCATCTACTTTGAACGGAACCGTAGAAAAGAATAGGAAAACATACTCGATTATGCCGAAATTTATGGAGAAGAGCATTTCTTCACGAAATGGAATTGTTCCAATGCATACTGCTGGTAGTTATAGCGTTGAACATATATGTGTTTCTATGTAATAACATAGTGGTAAATTTATAGATGATACTACATAGGTATAAATGTTATGTATTGTATATGAGCAACAGAGAGCCATGGTATTTTCAGTGTTCATGTGTACACAGTTTATATGGGTAGTTAGGGATGGATGGTATGTACACACATTGGTGCATTTCTATAATAGCTGGATATAGGTGGAATGGCAGTCATAGCATGCATCAGTGGATTTATAAGAATGTGGGAGCTATTCTAGCCTTTTAGCATTGCCTGATAGTACATCCATGTGAACGGAGGAGTATACTATGAATTATAGTAAGGTAGCCAAAGAAGAATACATTTTTTACCTTTCTTCATTTCATCTCGGCTAACTTACCTGGCTTGCCCTGGTTTTCTCTCTATGTAACTTTCATAGCTCACTTCGTATGGCCTGTCTGCATAAAATAAAGATCAATTCGGAAAATGTGTTCGTTTCCCAGAAGGCTCATAATCATTTTTTTCATGTGTAGCAATTTTCCACGGATGAATAGATGATACCTGTCAACTTTACACTACGTTTTTCTCAAATCTCAATCCCATTTTCGAAGAAAATGTCTGCGGCTCTGAAACTATTTGCATAAAAGAAAATTATTTAATCTGCATATGCATTTGTTAATCAAATGAGCTGACTTGCTAGTATTTATATCTAAACTTATTATTTTTTGCCTTTAATAACTCCAACCTTCATTTTTCATTCACATTTATATTAAAAACAAAATCATCTTTAGTTTCTGTAACAACTAATGCCTTATAAAATAATACCTACTTCCCTAATACCACAAAAAGTCGAGTGTGTTATCAAATTACAATCAGAATAGATTTAAGAGAATTAAATCAATCCTAGAATATCAATCATAATAAACTGAGACAATTTCATTGTTAACGGTAATTGTATCTCAGGTTAACAATATTTTATGCTCTATTCAACGACATCTATATATTCTGGAACTCTACTAGATTACTTCTCAAGATTATTATATTAATAAGTCTCTAGGCCAATATGAAGGAAATAATTTATTAGTAGTCATTAAGTAATTTTGAATAGGTAGATTCATTTAAAAAATTATTCTGGCTAAAGATTATGTAATGCTGTAGCTTTTTTAACCTGCAAAGTATAATGCCAAATATTTTGTCAATTTCACACATATGTTTTACATGTAAACAATTATAAACGAGTATTTGTGTCAAGTCTCTTTTATACTACGTGTTTTCGCAATTAACTTATTTAATCATGTGCATAAATCTCCCAGGGGCATTGAAACAATTTTCTTTCACTTATCATATATTATGAATTAGATCAGTATCCTTAGGCGGACTTCTATGATGTGTTAATTTTCTTTGAATAATTCGTTTTATTTAACTATTTAGCGAACTTGAATACTTTGCAATGCTATACCTAGATGAATACCAATACAATTGCTGGTATACGTTGCATATTAAAAGCTTATATTGCTTAATACTTAGTGTTTTGTGAAGAACTTGGTGAATATCTGGAGGTAACCAGACTGTGAAACTTAAGACATCCCTATTACAAAGAAAGTTCGATTTACAAATTCCTCGAAAGGAGTCGTCGCGAATCTTTCAACCAGGTTTGTGAGATCTGGTTTTACCAGTTCTCATGAATAGAGTTCTTCTATTGTTATCCAATGAAAAGATGGATGTGTTGATATGTATCAGTAAAAGATACTAGGAAATCCAATGCAAATTTCTCCAGAAGGATTTTGTGGCGAAGAAATATATTAGTGCTGTGGAACATGGAGCATATATTATAACGATGAGGATACAAGATCCTCTTTTCCGATGAATTAACACCCTGCAGTCCAGAAACGGCTATTCGTGTGACTACTTTAGCTATGTAGGCATATTATATGTGGATTTGTGATGCATAAATTGTAAATGGTGCTAACTCTGTGTGTGAGAGTAAGGAATATCCACTAAGGTTGTTTCAAAATTAAATTTTCGTAAATACAGTTAGGACAAACTTGGAATCATATTAATATGGCAGTGTATTTAATGATTGTGGCTGGGGATGTTTGTGCAGTTTGTCAAGAGCAGATAGTTTTGCTGAAATAAGATCAAGATTATGTGCTGCTCCAACATCCAACGCAATTGTAAGGATTCTTGGTTCGCCTTGACTGGAAGTCGAATGCCTGTGCTTCTGTGTTTTAACAACGTATTACATTTCCCATATTGTTACTATTGTGTTTCTCAGATTCTTCATAATTATCTTTAAGTAGAGCAGAAACCGAAAATACATTAAGGAAAGTACTTCTTTCATGGAACAAGGATTCCATATCCTTAATGTTTGTTCTCAGGTTACACATTCCATTTCACCTTGGAATGACGAATACTAATACTGCTGTGCACAATGGCACAATGCTCCGAGTTCAACTCTTCCACTCCCACTCCTTCAGACTTGCAATATAACTGTTTTATTTTACTGCTTTAATTATATTCGTGAAATACTGCACTTCTCTTTCACGCTATAACATAAATCATATTGCGTCACGACAATTACGGAGCAGATTAGAATTCCAGAAAACACGATCTTAAACTCATTTTAATGCGACGCTTAATGCTGAGCACAAGATTGTAGATGAAGTAGATTTATTTTTCCCTGCAATCCAATCAATACCAATGTTTGTATTCTCTATATAGATAATTTTATTGGTCAGATATTCATCCACAGTTTTTCCTTACTCAATATTATTTAAAAATACTTTCATACTCATAGCACGCGCTATTCATCGTCTATACCTTTAATAACTTCATGTAAATTTACAAATATTCAATGAGATGGAAAGGACTATAGGTACTATAGTATATTACATTATATCTAAGAATGCAGCATGAATAAGTAATTTATAAACTCTATCCTCTTTTTAAAAATGCAGGCCTGCAACAAATCAATGTAGAAGCAAAGCATTATGCTATTGGCCGACTGATAGTAGTGTAGGTACTTCATAATAATGGCCTAGCATTTTTCGCGAGCATATAGTATACAAATTTTAATAATAAATCTTATAATCTAAATGAAATTGCTTGATCATCAGTAGAAGATCAGTAGAAGATCATATATTCTTGCATTTTCCATCCTTTTATCAAAAATTCAAATAAATGCATTTATAAATGTAATAGAATGATATTTAGAGGTAAGTACATTATGTAACAATGTAACAGCCTCTTATTTTAGAAGGAACTGTTATAAACGATTAAATAAAATAAAATAAGTCAAATAATATTTTTTATACCTGCGCGTTGATTCAAAAAGCAACTATAATATTACCTAAGTCTAATGTAAACTGTTATTAATTATGGAAACACGTGTTAATTAAATTTTTCAAATTACTCAGGTAAATATACAAAACCATACCTACTCAAAACATAAGGAGTTTAGCCTTGAACCCAAAGAATAAAGAAAATTATTGCGGAAACATAAAAGCAATCATAAACGGCATAACGAAAAAATAAGCAAAAAGGAAAAAACGAGGAGGAGGCGGTTTAGGAGACATAACGACAGGATGTGAATTAACATAACTGTTCTGTGAGTAAAGATGTGTCCACTTTATGCCATGCTACCTTTCTCTTATTAAGTGCCTATTCATGTACTGCCCTTATACATTTTTCTCCCGCAGTACTTCATACACGTTGTGGGAGACCGGTTTTTGATATCGACAAGCGGAGCACAAAGGTAGAGTGAGTATAAGAAATTTCCCTGGTGTTTGCCTTTCTCTTTCTCTGATTCTCTCTCTCTCTCTCTCTCTCTGCTTACCCTCAAAGGACTGGGCTAATTTAGGGCATTGAAAGAAATAAATGGCAAACTTTAGCTGTCCTCTTTCATCCCTATGGAATTTAGACGGCGCGGTCGATTTTGTGGCTCTGTGAAGTATAAAGTACAAGTTAACTCGCTCTAGTCGCTTCCTTCCGCTCACCTTCTTCCTTCTCTACAACACTCATCCCAAAACCCGGCTAAACAGTTACCTTATACTTGCAGCTTGTAAATGGATACCCACCTACATACCTATGCACGAGAGTCACACAAGTCAAAAGCGTTTTCCACCAACTTACTGCCGCTACTGCAACAAAAGGGAAAACATGATAATATCGACCTATGCATTCAAACTTCTCTGCAGGCAGATTCCAACGCACAAATAGATTCTCAATCTCACACAGATCCCTGCGATATGTTCCAAGTCCTCTTGACTCCTCTACACAGCACAGTAGGGTACATCAGATTCAATACCATTACTTGTGAACAAAACAATATTTTTCCACAATAAATTTTCGTCCATTATCCTTCTTAGTAATTATTCGTCAAGCCATTCTAGTAATCTTCCACTTGCAAACCTTTTCAAATTCTCACAGCATTAATGTTTAATTCCTTCTATTAATTCACTTTTGTCATTATTTTCAATTAGAATCATTGTTTTGACGTTAGCCCAAATATCTATATATTGTAAAACAATTGTTTAAAGTCGATAAATTTAATTATAAAATGTCACAATGTAAATATTTTATTATTAAGAGCAAAATAATTCACGGAAAACATTTATACCTAATCTCATATTTTACAAATGCGATGGGTTTAAAATAATTCTGAAAGCTATTAATCCAGATTTATTTACAATTTACACTTAACTAAAAAAATTAATTTTGTAATATACTCAACTTAAACAATTTGTTATTATTTTACAAATATTTTGTATCTAAATAATCTGAAAATAAGTAGAAGAAAATGAAGTGGTGAATTTGAACTCGACTGCAAGCTGAAATTTATCTTGATATATCTGTGTTTATACTACTATTGAATATAGCATCTTTACTGTAATATTGTGGTGGTTGTTAAAGCAAAGTGTATAGACAGGAAAGGATAGTTGAAGTCGAATGTGGTGGTTACGAGTAATAATAAAGACATTAAAGCAATATTTGTACATAGACGGAGAGCTGAGAGGAGGAAGAACATTTATTAGGAGAGCGACGAGACTGGAGATGATGGGTTGCGTCTGTGGTGTGTCGGGGAGAGAAAGTGCGTTGTAATAATTGGGATGGAAGGCCAAGAATGAGATGATAATAATCTTCGACTTCTACAACCGTCTTGAGTCTTCCTCCCTGGATTTCAACTCTGTCTCGCCTTGGCTTTGGCATATGACAATTCTCCTAATATGTGGACAGGCGTTCACTTTTCTCTTGCCCGAGTGTTTTCTCCGTCACAAATACGAGAAATGACATTAGAACTCTGAAGTTGTATCGTAGCTTGACTATATCTGCATTCCACATCACCTCCACCCACCTCCACCATACCTAACACTCTTGCTAGTTGTAACAGGCATATAGAGGGGATTGTTGAACGGTTTAACATTTACTTTCTATCTGTATATTTTATAAAGGTAGTATCTGTAAGTAGAATGGTAGGATTTGTATTATTATGTTGTATATAGAAATAAGGAGGCAGCACCTTGCATACCTTGGTTGTGGGTGGCATTTGCAACCGAAGAATTCTTTGTATAGGTAATGGTGGAAGTTTGGACATAATAGGAGAAAATATTATAGAAGTACAAACATAGGAGTATGAGGATTGGCGTGCGGCTCTTGCACTTGTTCTCCTACGCAGTGTAGTGTACTATTACTATTAGAGTAATGTAAGTGGGGAGAGGGTGAAATATATTTTCATTGAAGGAAACGACAAGACTAGCAAGTGTGTCGTAGCAAGCCGATCGTTTTGTACTTGTCATCAGCATCCAATGTTTAGTGCAACAAAAAAGAGTGTAGCTTGCGATAAGGAAAACCGCAAACCGGGATGGCCAATTTATTATCCATCGTGTCGTAACGAGCAAAAAAGTTCAGGCAGAGATAATGGACTCGCGATTGCTGTTATTTCATCTTGTCAAATCATCACTGTATACTCTCGTGTGCTCTGTATATTTATTTATTAGTGTACATACGATGAAGTAGCACATAGACACAGCAGACAGCACCAGTCTCCCAAGAAAAATGAAACCAAAGAAAAAATCATTCTAAAGCTAAAGTGTACTCCTATGTAATTTCTCACAGATTTGTACAAAGATCAAATTTTCATTTCATTACAAACTAGATGCCATATACGCTTGAAAAATAACGTTTCCCACTTGCAAATGTGTGCTCTTTCTTTTTACTACTTTAATGGCATTATCATCTTCTTCTCTATGTGCACGTACTCAGACGGGTAATGAATTAAATTCAACTATCAACTTGATGACTGTATAGTCACTTAAAACTCTCCCTTGACACCCTACATGCTTATTACAAAGAATCCTATAGTTGCATCACAATCTCAAAACCCTTTTGAACGCAATACATACTAATACTGCGTCTTGCAAAAAACTTTTTCACTACCTACTTAGTTTACGGTACAATGTAATGAGGTATATACTTGAGAAATGAAAATGAAAAATTAATTAACAATTTTCGGAAACTAGAAACTTCCCCAAAGACTTACTTCGAAAACATAACACTTTTAAACTCTGAAATTTCCAAGAAACTTGAATAATTACAGTTGTAATTACCAAGAAGAAAAATACAACAAAAAACAATAATAATTCTACTGGGAATTTTTTGCAAATTAATTTGCATTAAGATTGAATGCTCACTCTATGTATAATGATTGATAATAATACTCTGCTCACATTTGTAATACTATAGCTATCAACACAACAGAGTATGTGATACCCACTCAGGGTGATAAGAAATTCAATTTCACTTCATTACAGCAAAAAATATTCATTACTACTCAGCATGATTGTTCAGGGAATAAAAGTCATTAATTAAAAGACTATTCCTACCCAACCAAAAGAGTGCTATATTGTAGAAAAGTGGAAGTAGAATCCAGTGAGCCAGCAACGACCGCTGCTATAGAATAGATACAAAACAAACTCAGGCTGAGCATCCAAGTAGTAGGTGACGTATTATTACATTTACTACTTTGCCTATATCTACACTACTTCTTGTTACTCTATTCAATTCTATACATACCTGGATACATCGCTCTCCTTCAGTCGTCCTCCTATTAACAGACATTCAACGTTTTTCTGCCAGGACGGTAATATGACGATGGTTATGAGTTGCTAAGAATTGTGAGTCAGTTAGTAATAATATTCCGGTTTATGTTGGTCATACCATAAACTGAATGTACATGTGCATTTCAGCAGATTTTAATTTGATTTCCTCTCTTTAAAGTTTATTGACAAAATCCTTTTATTTCACTTTCTTATAGTGTGCTTACAGCTAAACGCACCGCTAACATTCTCTTTATCTCATCAACTTCCTCTCATTGATACACCAAGAAAACTTAATTATGTCTCTGAATATCAAAGAGATGTACCTATACAAATTTCCCAAACTATATTTAAAGAATGTTATGCCCAAACTCAAAGTCGTTATAATATCTGCTTACGGTTATATTGCATTAACATCATTTGACTCACTTTCCTCCCAGCCAACTGTAGATAGTAATCAATTCTGTGTAAGCAACTTGACTAATTTATTTTCACTTTAATCACCATCAACTGAGGTTTCCCACGCTCAACAGCAATGTCAAGGTCAACCGTCAGTTTGCAATTGCAATATAAACCCTAACTTCGTGCCCAATACAGCTAGACATTAACTTAAATTAAGTGAATATAACAATACACTGCTTTATAGCCATTTTTTATTGTTCCCTTTTTCCTCATCACTACCAATTAAAATTGATGGCTTTTAAAAAGCGTTAAAGATAGTGCCCGTAATATTATACTTTTACAATCTCACTATCAGGTATATATTACATTGGTTCTTGAGCTGCAAAGACACACTGCCCTAACTGTGTATGTATATAAGTACCTCGTTTTTAGTATATGTACGCCACGAGGGCAGTACGTATATAAGTACCTAAGGTATATGAACTAATGGTCCTAGGATAATGATATTAGTTTGGTAGATATAGTAATAGCAATAAAACGTTTCATTGACGTCATTAAAAACAAATATAACATTACTGAAGGTATTTTAGTGTTATACAACAACATAATATTGGTTAATATTGAAAATATTATTTGAGAGTCACATCAAAGGAGAATTTAATGAAGTTAGTAAAATATCTATCTTAATCAATCGCTAATTTGGGTCAAAGTATTGAGAAGGTCGTATCATGTCTAAAAATATTTGAATTAATAAACATAAAAAAGGAAATGAGTTTTACATTGTCTTGATGTAATAAAAGTAGGGCAGCTAACATTTATTATTGACTAATGTAGTCTGAAAGATTGGGGATACGCACTAATTAATAAGTAAGATAGTAATAATGAATGTAAATGGGTTTCCTGTCTCCGTGAGTCTTTGTCGAGTATACGTAGGGGGAAAGGAGTTTGAAGAAGGTACATGAGATACTGTGTGTTTTCTCTGGCTAGTGTTTATTGTTGTAGGAATCTTTGTATTTATTGAATTGTGTTTGGTGGGTGAGTCAGTGAGTCACTCTGCATTTGTGTTTGTAGGTGGAAAGCGGCGTTGTATTTTGTGCTACCTGCGTTGAGAATGTTAGAGATAGTATTATGTAATGCGGAAGAAGGCACATTAGTGCCAGAAAGACAGTCTCTCCATACTCGACTCTTTTGCGAATAGTGAATGGGGAAGGAGATAAGATAAGCCAGTCTTATAATTTAGCTTGACTTGATTTGATAATATTTATTTGCTTGAAAATGTAATGTAGTGTATCTTAATGGCTTGGCAAGAGTTAGCCAAGAAAATGGTATGTAGAAGTATATATTTCATTGTATTGTGCTACACAACGTCATTTGCTTTGAGTAGTCTCGTTTTATTTAGTCTGACTTAGTACACAACGATAAGTAAGCCAGCCTGATAATTTTGTTTTTCTTCTATAGGTACTACTGTAGAGATGTCCGCAAAGGACCAGTCCCTTTTATTCCGATCATGTCTTCCAATAGTTCTAATAGTGTATATATGCAAAGGGTTAAAGCTTTACATAAGAAGAAGAATAAGATGACACGATGATATAAAATCCAAGGTATCTCCAATAGTAACCCAGTATGGAGCTTTTTTTAAATAACTTTTCGTTTTTCCAGTTGGGTCTAAATTAGATCCAACTTCTGATTGGCTAATGATAATTACTGTATTTAATACATGTATTAAATAATAGTTGGTATAGTGTAACGATAACCATACCAAAAAATGTCCCCTTTTAAATCTACAAGTAAACCTATACTATAAATTGTTACAATTATCATAGCCAATCAGAAGCTGGATCTAATTTAAATTCAACTGGAAAAACGAAAATATTTTAAAAAAAAGCTCCATACGCTACCTTATACAGTTGCTATTGGAGATATCTTGTATAAAAGCATACCATTAAATTTAAATTTGTCATACCTAGGTATATTATGTGTTCGACATCTTCTGAAACAGTTTTAGTTGAAACCGAAAGGTGAAATAATAGTTTGATAAAATGGCTTTTATAATCTTGGATTTATCTATACGAAATATAAATCAAAAATTGAATGCTGAAAATAACTGTGGTGTAATTAATATCTTGAGAATTTTGAATAAGACATAATTAAATGTAAACTAATCAGGAAGAAATCCATTACAAATATGATAAATTACAGGAAAGACAATTTGCATAAACAATAGTAAGTAAAACAAAAGTAATTATGGCAGAAGGCTCCCACTTTAGCTAGGTTATTTAAAATTAAATTGGTTAAAAGATTGATGCCAAAAATATTTTCCATTTTTTGTAAACTTGTACATTTTGGAGCGCGCTAATAATTTTAGAATTAATTTTTTAATCCGTTTAAATTGACGTGACCTACATACAAATGCAAGACGGTAGCTTTATACATTGAATAAAACAGTATTTTGTGTTAATTTTACGTGGTCTGTACATTTACACCTTACTATTTTTCACGTTTATAGATAGTGTGTAAGTCATACCTACATGAATAATTTTGTATGTACAAATATGTGAATGTGAAAATGTGTTGGTAGGGATGTGAAGTTTGGACACCTTTAATAGGTATGAATTTGTAAGGATATTAGTGTAGGACAAAGGAGGGAAACAAAGGCTGTGTATCTTACTTACAATTAGTTAGTATTAGTATTTCCTATGCAGAGATAATATATGAAGCAATCATTTGTTTTCCATTGTGTGTCACTGCCACTTGTGAGCTAGTGCTTTAGTGGTATAACACATTTCTGTTACACAACTGCAAAGCCATCTCACATTAGGAATTGCAAATTGTCGGACAGCACAATGAAATTAAAGCGAATGTATGTACGTATGTATTTGTATTATGTACATGGTAGTTTTGAAGATTTCATTGATTCCTCTGGTTATTTCACGAGACAATGCTAAAGAGTCCCCAAGCCAAACAAAAAGACAAAAGAGCCAAAAAGCGTAAATAAAGTTTGTTTTGTTCCACATTACTCGCAGAGACTTACGTCTGTGTCTGTCCTTCGTTCAGTTTGCTTCATTTTCCTAGCTCACTTCAGTTTAACTTTCTCCCTTTGGAAATTGTTTCGGCAAATTGAGGAATATTGTTTCTTCTTTGTTATATGTAAGCAGTCGTGACTTGGCTAAATTTATACACTCTCTCAGCCCGTATTTGTTTGTTTGCATTTTGCTTGCATATTTCTTATCTAGGGCGGAGAAAGAGATGCCACAGCTATCAAATGCATGTAAATTAGTATTACACAGACTGTCACACTGTAGTTCTAGTACTTGTCCAGACTATAAGCGCCCTGCTCCACCATCAACAGAAATCTGATCTCCTTGTAGCTCTGCTAGTTTACTCTAATGCTATTTTATGAGCAAATAAAAATTAAAATCATTTTCCTCTTGTTTCAATTACAATTTAATCATTATACCAGCACCACTACCATACACACGACTTTCCCAACAACTATACAACCCAACAACCTATCTATAAATAACATAGACTGAAAATTGTTGTTGTTTACTTTCTTTGAGTATTTAGGAAAAAGTCCAAATCTATTTGTAACAGTCAACTTGAATAATTTAAGAACAAGGGTGACACAGGAAAAAGAAATACATGGAAAAAATTCCAAGGGATATTACGATATATAATTATACTGGTAGAAACACACCACCGCAACTAACATAACTAACATGTTCATACAATACACATACATTTGTGATTGTGTGAATAAGGAGGGGTTCGGAATTTGAGTCTCAGTCACCGAAATAGTACAAAGTGTGGTTGTATTTCAAAACTAAGTGCTGGGCAACCAACACGGAATAACGGGCTATTTACAAGTTTAGGTTGGTTGCTGGAAGACTAGGCCTGGAGGAAGTTGGATGTGTGTGTGTTTGTCTGTTCTGTTGTACAAGCTCTGTGCGACTTAACAAAGTTGCAAGTCTCATTCTATTTTAGAGGTTTAATTAACTCGTAAGTGAGTGGAGACTTAACGAGCTGCAAATGACTTCCTTCTTTGAGCATTGCTTGCTAAGCTATATAATATGCAAGCACAACCAGCTTATATCTTTGTCATTTTTACCGCAATTTGCATCTAACACCAAACACGAGGCGAGAATGACTTTTCTCGTCTGAGGCTTTTACGATAGTCGAGGTCGACTCAAAACTGAATTGAACGGCAATGAACTCGAGGAAACTATGCGAGAAACTTTCAGTATGCCTATTACATCTTACATCCACACTTCCACTTTTCCAGTTCTCCTAACACTACGTGTCCTAAACTTTATTCGAAACACTAGCCAAACTGCTAATACAACTAACTTGCTAACAATCACAGTATAACTTATAAAAGGTTAAGGAAACCATGTAGGATGTAGGTGTACACAACCAACATTATATTTAGCCTAAGTGCCCTACACATAATACTACTATCTACTTTCAAACAGTATCTATACTTCTTATATACGTAATGTCTAATGTGTCATAATAATAGGAAGAATTAGGAGTAACTAGCATTAGCAGGTACGTATTAAGTATTACTTTTCACAATTCAAAGAACTTGAGATAGAAACGCATTTTCCTTTCCATTCCACTTGTACGTCTCACTCAATGTGTTTACATTTCTATAAAATGCATTTAAGTAGCATGCTTTATCACAAAACCAGCCAAGAACGAGCTTTGCATTGAAATTCATTTTATTCTTCTTTCAGCCAAACAAATCAATATCTGCACCTGCACATCAGCAGAATATACCAAGTCTGTACAATGAGTGAAGCCATAAACCTGCCTGGAGAAACCATCTCAATACAATACAATAGTCTTTAACACCCTAGTACACATTTACTATATTTTATAGCAGCTTTATAGGTACTAACAAATAACAAATTATGTACTTTGAATTATTAATATTAGTGTTGTGTACTTTGGTATAATCTTACCTTATTATATTACACTTATTAGAGCTATTATATACCTATAGGTGCATTAACTAATACCTACCTAAATAATTTACGTCTTCTATGTCAAACTAGATAAACCGCCCGTTGTCCGAACGGGGGGTTATATAGTTATATCACATTACCCTAGAACAATAATTGATCTATCAAAGCGGAGGTTTACTCCAAAAATGACGGGACAAAAGTAGAACGATGTATTGATAGGGATACTTGCTAATCTTCCAGTACACTTTAACTCAATAAATGTCGATTCACAGAAGACATGCAGATCTGGTCTCCTATTTTTGTAAAGGCGCCCTCAATACTCTTTTTCCCCAGGAAAGAGAATATTTTGGGCGCCTTTAGTTGTTGTTGCTGGCGCCTTCGAAAAGGGCGCTCATATATACGAAATTGAGAAAAAAATTACGTTGATGAGGCGCCTTTTTGGTGGGGATGAGAGCGCCATTGAGTTGAGAGGGAGCCCGTGCATAGCGAAATTGTCTATTTTTTAGGGGATGAGGGTACCTTCTCCTCTGTAGTTGTTGAAAATAACGCAAAAAATATGAGAATATTGAAGAAATTTGATTTTGAAGTCTTGGCGCCCAGTCGAGGGCGCCCCAAATGGAGCATCTTACGTTGGGCACCCTAAAATTGAGCACCCTTGGCTGGGCGCTCTGGGCGCCCGGCGGGGATAAGGGTGCCATGGCGGCACCCAGGGATGAGGGCACTTTCGGGAGCCCCGGAAATATATCCCCCCATTCCTACAAAAATAGGGACCCGGCACAGACAAACATATCCACAATACCTAAGGTAAAGATTGTATTAGAAATCACCACTCACTGCGGCTGATGTCTACAGTAGTGCAGTGCAGTGGTGACTACAAAGCACACAGCCCTTCTTTGCCTTGTTATGTGTATTTGTGTATAGCTCAGACGCTCAGAACACATCACATTGAGTGATCTGCTCTTTAGCTTCCCACTGTATACAAAATGCTCCATTCTGGGACACACATTCAAGTTTACTGAATTAGTTGTATGATGAACCGATACTGCACTGAATTACAAATAACATAATAAATATTTTAGCTCCAGTCGCATGTCATTGTTGTTAGTATAGGTAAGTATTGTTGTTTATATGTTTACACCATAAGAAATCTAATCCAAACGTCAAAATAATATGGTATAGGTATACAATATAATATAGGATGTTTGTGAACGTCAATTTCTCATTCATTATGATAACTTGGTCTAGCTGTCCACAATTGTGTATAAAGTAACTATATACACCTGTGTGACACCGCATAATGTACTGAATTTGAATTTGAATGATTATAGCTGCGTCATTTCATTTGTTCAATGAAATTCATTGGGTAACTGGGTAAGTATATATATTTGTATTAGTGGAGCATTGCATCATTCAGTGCATTGCATGTACACTATCATAACTGCAACATGCACTAGAATAT
The DNA here is from genome assembly GCA_034694085.1 of Pogonognathellus longicornis. Lineage (NCBI taxonomy): Eukaryota > Metazoa > Arthropoda > Collembola > Entomobryomorpha > Tomoceridae > Pogonognathellus > Pogonognathellus longicornis. Next base: position 19,520 of record JAQFYB010000569.1, read on the forward strand.
TAATATATGACTCACTATTTGTCTGGATACACATCTCTGTTGAGTAATAAGGCTTGTAGTAAGTTAAGCTACATGAGAATTAGCACAATTAATCCTGGTGGGGTCAGGTCAGGGAAATGGTGCACTGTGCTATAAATGGCTACGAAGTAATGATTAACCCGCAAAAACAGAGCTGCACTCAAGTGTGTGGTGTGTACCTTGTACAAATAAATATATTGTTACAGTCATATACATTACACTACCTGGATACACACTTAATGTACATTGAAGTTTCTATGCGATTACATTGCCTATTTTAAGTGAAGTGAATCAATCGCTTCAACCGAATATTGTTACGTGCAATGCAGAAGTCATTAGATATTTTTTCTGTCTCAAATTAGCGTCTTTATTACTGCAAAGTCGTCAACTAGACTGTCTGTCCGTGTCTCAACGCATATTATAACATATAATATGTCATAGATTATAAGTCATCTTTATGTATAGCAATTAATAATAATGTCTCCTTGAAACTGAGATATATGCACCCATTAGACTTGAGTGATTGCTTCAAGAGATACTGCTCATGAAATAGAATACCAACGTAAGTATCTAGAGCAAAGCTTAGATATACTCTACGCTTGAATATTATAAATTTCAAGATAGGTAGAACATTAAACAGAGCAATACACAGCCTTTAAAAGGTAATGTCATGCTTAAAAATCTGGACATTTTGAACACACATTTTCGCCGTTTTTCAGTGTTTAAAAATGGTCGGTCGGTGGGTGCAAATAAATAATCCAATTTTTTGAACAAGACATTAGCTGATTAGCTTGTTTATTATAATGTAAAACGGTTATCCCATAGTTCCAAGTACCTTGATAAATTTACTAAAAAATCTCTCTGTATATTTATGTAGTGTGTTTATATATAATATATGTAGAAGCTGTTGTAAGCATAATACTATAAATAAATGATGTATACAAACGAACTATTTTATTAGTGATACAGTATGTAGTTCCTGTATACCTATTTGTATGTATTTATGCTGCCTACATTTATTTGTGTGTGTAATGTGTAAAGGATTGATAAATGTGATATTGCAATAGAAGGGGGTAGGGACTAGCTGACGGAGATATTATTTGAATGTGTAGATTTAAGTAGGTGAGTGGACAGGTAGAGGCCGAAGAGGATTTTGGACAGGTACTTTTAGTTTGTAGATTTTCCCTTAAGTATTCGAATAGGCTCACTTGCGTTAACTCTTACATATATTTTATTTCGTCGTCAGTCACCAGTCGAAACTGAAACAAATGAACTCAATTTGTTGAATTTAGCCCCGAGAGTGGAATCGGACATGACTCATAAATCCTCCTTGTTAAAACTGGGCCGGTCTCTTCGTGGTTTGTTCTGTGCTACGGATCTCCAGAATCTCCACTGATTAGGCTGGCTGCTGCATCGCTTTGCAGTTACTCAATTCCTTTTCTTCTCATTGGTCTGTCTCGCTATTCTGAAACTTACGACATGAAGGCACTCGTAGCCGCTTTGTTATATACGAGTGGGCTCCACACATATTTTTGTCTGTTTGATTCCTTATTTTATGTAGCGTGCGGGCATATGTATTATAATGTATTACCCTTAGGATACTTATAGGCTCAATACATGACCCTTTGTTGTATCATACTAATACCACACAAACAACCATTCGCTTCTTCATTATTACAGCCAATGTTTATTGATATGGCCCTATACACAGATATTTATACTGTACTTCAATTAAATTATGTAGGCACTGCTCCACATTTACGGCCGTTGTTAGCACACAATCCCATACTTTAATGTCAAACGCCAAAACAGGGCAGTAGCGCCCAGTGTGAAATGAATTGGAGCAGATTCTCAGACTTATTTCCAATGTCTCAATCAACCAAAACAATAATCATTAAATATTTTCTAGTCTCATCCTACATTTATAGTACAAACTCTTGGGCTCATATTTCCTCCATACAAAATCGATATTATTGTGAAATGCTCTACAGAACACACTTTTATTAAAATTTATTAGAAGTGATGTATTGTATATTCTGTGCTTTAAATTTAAATGCATTATAACTTTCATTGGCCTGCAAACTAAAAATAATCTACATAGGTTTAGTGTATCTACATATTGCGTACCTTTGTATATAAAATTTTCGTATTGCCTACCTATCACATAATATTGTAGAATGTACAGTGGCACAACGGCGGATCTACCATTAGGTTTTACAGGTCCGAACCCCCTCCCCCTGAAAGATGAATTTCCACTGTAAAAGAAGGCGTAATTACCAAAAAGAGGTTTTTTGGCATAAAAGTGCAACATAAAGGAAAAAAGAAAGGAAAATGTTGCATTTTGTGTTGATTTTGGCCCTTTTTTGCGCTACGCTCGATTTTGGCCTTATCTGTAGGCAGGTCATACCCGCATTTTTCCTTCCAAGAAATTATTCGATGTGATTACTTATGTGAACAAAACACCCTCCTTTGAAAAATCCTGGATCCGCCACTGTAGTGGCATCCACAATGGTAGATTTTATTTTGCTATATTTGTATTCGGGACGATAAAACAAATGTTGATAACTAACTCATTGCTGGACTCTAAGCTGAAAAAGGTTGGCTTTGATATTTTTTCGATATAAGCCGGAGGGATTTTATGGATCTGTTACACATGTGAAGCTAAAAAATCGAGCATGTCTTAATATTTTGGACTAAATGTCGTTAGACATGAAGAAGGGAAAGGAAGAAAAGGAAAAGGAAAGGCCAAGTAAACGATTGTAGACAGGTTGGCAATCCGATGAGATACTGCTCTTCTCCACTTCCTCTTTTGCACAACTATAACATTCAGCTGCAGCTCCAGAAAGAAAGTGCAGGTCAGAAGAATAATACTCTCTCCACCAAACACAAATACTCTCGTGGATTTCTCTCCATGCCTCCCATGCTCTATAGGTGTATAAAACCAGACATTTTCCACAACGTTTCTATCCCAACCAAACAGCATAAGCGAAGCTCCAGCACTCAAGACTCAAGACAGACGGGACGAGACACACGAGACTGATTTTGGAACTTGATCCCATCTTTTAGCCGTCAAGCCGTCTCTCTACACGGTATATAGTAAATGGAACAAATTTCGACTGATCTTTTTTGCCTTGTGATCTAGAAATTTGCAAAACTGCTCTACATCTCTATAATTCGCATTCCCACAACTGCAACGTCCTTCCACAACCTACACAATAAGAAATTAAAAAGCACAGCGAATTCTCTTTGATACAAAATTAATTATCAGCCATGTATCTCTACAGCCACCGTGTAATAACTAAAATATCCTGAGAATTTATTATATACCTCTTCATTCTCCCTCTGTATCATTATTATTATTAACTACAGCAAATCGCACGACTAAAAACTAATTAATACAATTTTGTTTAATCCACTAAAACTTTACAAGCTAAATACGTTTTTATACTTTACTTTGATCTAAATACTTTCACGTAGCTACCTACAAATTAAATCTTTGTGTTTTTGATTCCCCGTACTTTTAATCCCCGTAGCAGACACACATATTATAGTACATCCCTATAATAACATCCCACCTACCTACTCCAATTTAATACACAATCCAAAATTAAATTATAATTTGATACAAGCTATCAAAAAGGCATAAAGACACATTGAACATAGTACACCGCATTAGACCTTATATCTCTCATTGTTAGTCTAAAGTCTAAAAGCCTTATACCTACCTAACCTAACTATAAAGTACCTATCGTGATTTGAGAATTATTATAAAGCAAAGGCCAAGTTTGAAACTAAATATATATATATATATATTTGTAGGGATTGACTATGTTTGGGACTGTAGGTATTATAGTATAGTAGTGACGAAAGAAGGTAATAGTTGGTCAAGGAAAGTCATTGAAGTGAGATTGAGAGAAAGGGAGGGAGAAGGAGGTGGATGGAAGAAAGACAGGAACAGGATTGTAAGTTTGAAAAGAATAGTTGAGTAAGTTTGAGTCAGAGTAGAGAAAGTTTGACATGAGCTCACGCGAGGATTTAGTTACGCTCTCCGCTAAACATTAAAGGTGCTCATTGTCCATAGGCTCACTTACATTAGCACATAATACAGAGTAGTGTGATGCAAGGAGTTGAAAGGACTATCTATATCCCACACCCAAAAGACAAAGCAAAACAAGATGAATAGCAGGATTAGAATTCCTAAGACAGCTCCAGCTCTTATTCTCCAACCTTCACTTCCATCGCTCTCGTTGTATGTGTATGTCTTGAATGTGTGTATGTATGTGTGTGTTTCCACATAGTAGAGCTCTTTTATTCCCACTCAACCTTTCCTCTCATTCCTCCTCCACCACCACCACCACCACCACCACCGGACTTCCCATCACAAATACCCGATACTCTCTCCTCCAATCCACTGTATTCCTATTGGTATCACTACCAACTATTTACTATGCACCGTCGTCCTAATAGGCTTCAACACATACAGATCTCCTGAAATCACCGACAGTATATTATCCTATTCCTCCAGATAACAATTGAACATGAAGCTATTAGGATTAGATATGTAGCTATATACACGTAGAACGTAGGTGCACTCATGCTATACATGTACATACATACAGATACATGTACTTGTGGTACATATAGTCTCACTGTGTGCATACATATAAGTGATCCTACATTCTACATGAGACTATTAGTGTAGTAGCTGTAGTAAGTCTAGTATTTTAAAAGAAAAACCGGGTGACTTTACTTGTTAGGTATTTGTTCTAGGTATACGACTAGTCTAGTAGTCCGGGTATTTTACCAGGGAGGTATAGTGCTGAGGACGCTGAGGTAGAGATAGAGAGTGTGTGTGTTTGTAAGAGAAAGAGAGTAAGTAAGGGAGAGAGCATAGCAATAAAAACATCTGCTTTCTATGCAGGGCTGGCAGTGGCTGAGAGTGAGAGAGAAGACTGGTAGTGTGTGTGTAGTTGTTCTGGGTGTGCTGCTACTTGTAAGCGTAACATGACTGCACGTTTCACTTTAGTGCACTTTGAAATGGCATTTGTAACTTGTACTTTTGTCACTGTGGAAGGTGAATTGACTGGGCCATGGAGTAAGTGAAAATAAAGACAGAGTAGCACCTACAGTGTTCTGTTCATCCATCTTGGTTCCGGAGATTAAACGTTTGTTTTCTTTTCTCCCGTTATTTTTTCGCAGGCTCTTGACCTTTCCATTTGTTTCCAGATTTTTTCACAATGCTCTTTCACCAAACCAACACTTTGTCTCTTTGGAGTCATTTAGTCTTTCCCTCACCCCCATTTTTCATCCAACACCGTGCAATTTATATATGATACGTATTACGTATATTCATCGGTATGTGATGTAATAATATTGTGCGGCGGTATGAATACTCATACTTACATTTTACTGAATGTATTAAATTTTAGTATAAATTTATATAGGTATTATTTGTAGGTACTATTAAATTTACTACCTAACATATTATGCATTATTGCAATCTTACTGTATGTATCTAGGATGTATACTAAATCTAGTTACAAGTATCTGCTTATAATATTTGTATTATTCATAATAATTAAATTAATATACTTGTAGTATAATAAAGGCGGACGCATATGAACTTAGTTGTGTTTGATAATGTGGATTTAATTTAGAGTAGACGAGTCATGAAATTCATTGGGTCGAAATCTCGTTTTGTGAGAGTTAAGTTGAGTGATTAGTTAATGACTATGAGAATTGACTTTGTGCTAGAAATGGAGTGAGGAGAAGAATTTTTGTAAGACAAGCATGAAAGCAATTAGTTATGTATGTAATTGATAGCCAGACTGACTTGGTACAGTGCTTAGGAGGATAATAGATGTTGAGTATGTATTCAGTGTTGTGTACGATAGGCTGATTAATAAGCTTAGTCTTCAAAAGACAGAAAGGCACACTCTCTAATTCTTTTCTTGGCAATTTAGAACTGGTAATGAGGAAAAACAACTTTGGGCGAGATAATTAATTACAAGTGTTTACTTTAAAGGAACTAAAAAACAAACGACAAGTCAGGGTTGATGTTTACAACACCAAAGGAATTACAGAGCTGGTTGTGAACTGATAGGACGATAGGAGTGAGTGCTGAATGTGCAAACTCCCTTTATGTGACATTTTCTAAGAGGATTGGCAAACATTAATAAAATGAGACGGCTATGTTCACGAATGAAATATGAACTACTTTAATGCTATTTCTTTTATGTCAAGAAGCAAACGACAGTGTTAAATATTGACTCAGTAAACACAACTCTGTGATTTTACATGCTGTGTTAAGTAGTCGCCTTTATTCCTAATGAACAGAGGGCATATAAGCATGCACGCAAAACTCACATTTAAGCATGCAAAACTGCTCTAAAAATTGTCGAAATATGCACTCAAATATGCAATAAAAGTTACTTAAAGATGCCAAAACCAAACCATGAAAAAACCAAACCATATAATCATCTAAATATAAGCTACAATAATCGCCCAAATATTCATATAAATTATCACCTACATGCGCTAAAATAACAAAATCGTCTAAATATGCGATGAAAACAACAAATATGAATAAATATGTGCTAAAACTTATAAAACCAACTAAATATGAGGTTAGGTAACATGCTCATAATTTCGATCAGACAGCTCTATTTGCAAAATAGTGGTTCATTCTACAGGACTGTTGATTCTCTATTTATATCACCAAGATTCAACAATATTCAATACAAAAGTTATGTTCATTGAGAATATCTTTTTTATCGATAATTTGTGAATTGTGAATAGATATTGATATATATTGCCAATTGGCACATTATCGGAACAGATTTGCATTCTGATACACTTGTGATATAAATAAATCTACTTCAGTATCTTTTCTATTCCCGTGCAACTTAAAATCACAGTGCCAATTACGGTTTATGAAAAGCATAGACATGCAAGAAATTATTGGAGATAGATTTAACTTTTTGTTATTAAAAGGACGAAATGGAAATTAAAATATCCATCGCACTAAAGCTATCTTGCTTAAATACGTAATTAAAAATCCGAAGAATATGTTTTTTTTGAGCTAAATAGGGGCAAAATAAGCACTGAAAACTTAAAAATTCAGAAATATGAACTACAAACCAAGAAGTTGAAAATATGCAAAAACATACAAAATAAGACTTCGTATTTAAACTTTTTATGGTATGAAACGTCAAGATCCGGACTGTGAATATCCTAGGATCAAGAAAGATGAGCATGAGTTCCTGCCTATCCGCTCTCTGCTAATGACCTGGACCTCAACTCCCATCAGCCACGTGACGCCTTGTACGTTGTCTTCTAACAGAAACGCCCCACGCTCATCCATTTCCACTTTTAACAGTCCCTTGTTTGATTTGTTTATTGCTACATATCTCATTCTTATTTGATCTTCTTGTAATTTCACAATTCAACTATGGACAATCCTGAATTTAATACAAATATGTTTGCCTTCAGAGACATTAGTTTGGCAACTTCATGTCAAACGGAATTGTTGTTCCAATTCTTATTTCATCACTTATCCCAAACTTACTTATAAATCCCTGTTTGTCAGTTTCTATTCAATACTCTAGCCATATCATATTGCAGTTTAACGATACCTATAGCATTTCTGCCATAATGTTCGATGCGTGAGATTATGGTATGAGATTAATTGTAGAATGCATCAGTGCTACCTAACCTACTTATGGGTGCAATTAAATCCTCGACTTCTGAAAAGCTTTGTTTAATTACTATGCAACTTATGTCGTCAGCAAATATATGAAGAGTGCGGAGTTGCAGATATTCCAACTATCTCATACATATAACTACAATATTGGAATAGGTACTAATAAAATCATTAATTAAATACGCCATAATAGCTAACGCAATTTCTTGTTATCTTTTTCCGATTTATCGTTTCAAAATTTAATCGTATTTCATTGTAATAGAAAGATAGTAATAGAAATTAATTTCCAATATGCAATATTGATAGCAACTCTGAAGATGAACCTTGAAAAGAATCTCCCTCGAATTTGTACGGAGTCCAGCTGGTGTAGAGCTCCTTCTGAAAAGCGGTGAACTTTTTAAGATGAGCCGTGGAAATATTTTTTATTACTCTTGTCTCGTTTACCGCATTACTCACATCGTTCTGAAACAAAAAAGAAACCGTTCATGCCATCAATGCTAAAATAATATAAAATATAATATGGTAGGTTACACAGTTTTATGACGTATGAACGATGATATTTTATGAAATACGTACAATATTTAAGGGAAACTCTGGAGGAATGAATACTTTGGTAAGGTCAATATTTAGTCTTGATTCTGGACTAAATATCGACGTTGCGTCGTCATCACTGGAGTTGCAAGGAATCCATTCATACTCATAGTTACATATTGATTTGATGTAAGTTTGCACATGAGTGCATTTAGCTCGTTTAAAATATCTCTTTGCTCTATTATGCATAGCTCCTGCGACTATGTCTCCCACATGCTGGATGTTGAACCTAAAACAAATGGTGAAAAACTGCAATAGAGACATTGAAATTTTATAAGGTCGTAATATACAGGTGATCAGAATTAAAAATCTTATTGATGCTTTTACTGTAAATCGTATACTATTAAAGCTACTATAAAATATAGAATCCATAAAATATACACATACCCGATCATTTGATCGAGGAAACTTGGTGAGAAACTCTGTTTGGTTAGCTCATCCCCAAATCTGTCGGTTTTTAAAAGGGATTTGGACAAGAGTCTTCTCATGTCTTCTTTAGAAGTGTTTGGAATATAAATATCTGCAGGGAAATACTTCTTGATTATGTTCTTGTCAAGATCCCACGGAGTATTTGACTCAATGATAACCAAAACGTTTGATTTCTGTGCATAAATTAGTTGCATTTCATGAGCAAACTCTTGGTTGTAGCTTTTATCCACAATTTTGGAGCCATAGTCAGGCAACTGCGACAGGATGACATCAGAATTTTCGATGTGTAAAATAGACGGAGTGTGTTCCCGTGCCTGGTTGAAGCCTGCTTGCAAATCCCCTTTACGCATTCTTTTTCCAGGTAACGATATAAAGTGTAATTCACTGAATTCATTTGCCAAACCCTTCACCAATGTCGTCTTACCGGTTCCAGGAGGCTGTAAAAAAATAATAAGTACAATTACATTCATGATTCTGAGAATAAAAGTTCATTATTTCATAATTATAATATAGGGCTTTACATTATGCTTTATAATACAGATAATATCGAACATACCCCAAATAGAATAACTCCGTTTGATACAAACTTCCCATTGAATGTCGCGTAGAACTTTAATTCTCTCTTCGTTGGTTCCATGCCGTGCATGTCGCTCCATTTCTCTGTCGGTTTTCCAAAAACTGTTGCTTCATCATTCAGGCAAGCCATTTATTTGCTTCTTATAATGAAATAGACCGATTGTAAATAATCGCACAATTTTTTCTTTTACAGGGCAGTACACCTATAACAAGATTGTGATTATTTTCTACTGTACGTCAGACACAAGCAAAGACACTTACACACTAGTTCTATTTAAGTGATATTTGCAATTCTCGCAATGTATTAGTATATAGGTAGATAGTAATACACAATATGCATGAAATGCTATGCATTGTAATTTATCTAACAAAGTACACTCATTGTCAATGTTCATAAAATTGCAATCAGATTTATGTTTCAACGATCTACTATAGTCTTCCTAGAACATAAAATTGAACTATTATTCAAATATTACTTTGAGGTTCATAAAACATGAATTGCTTCCTGTTTTAATTAACAAAGTCAAATACTACATCAATATATTTCAATACGAAGATTCATTACACTACATGCAGGAAATATAGTAGGTGTATATCAATGTGTTCAATAACACGTGTAGACTTTTTATCTCGTCGTCTCAATCGAGCAATCGCTTGACAATTTTGCTCATTTTATTTTACTTCAAATGTTCATGAAAAAAATTCATTGTTGGTTACGCTTAAAATTACATAGCAATTGAGAAAGAAAAACAAAGGGGCTACTAACAATTATATTTACTTTTTTTCAAAACATTTGAAGTCTTTGAATAAATTGAAGAACCCAAACAGGAGATACCTAACCTATCATTGTCTATTGTCCACCTTTTCATAAATTGGCAATGAAGGAGGGGTTTAAGTTCTCATGCACTGTAATAGATTAAAAATATACATAAACTAGTGTTTGTAACGGAAATGGAAAATATTTCATATGATGACTTTCACTTATGACTCATTTCTGAGTCAAAATCTTATGTCTTTTATTTTGGTAAATAGTACGAAAAATTTCAGAATAAATTTTCAAAATTGAGACAAGTTATGAATACTTTACGAATTGTGGACGACTATAATATGTAAACCATGATTTCATAAGGCAAAGATTATGAAACCATTCAAAAGAATATTTTCATGTTTTACTTACCGCCAGGGAGTTTCAGTCAAAGAATAAAATGTAAAATCACTTGTTAAAGGATTTGCTGACACTAAGATTCTTCATAGCTGTTGTTAATGCCACTACCACTTACAATCATCTGCTGGCATTCTGTCTTCTTTGATCTAACTGAGGATAAAATATAACCCCTCTACATATTACAAACCTCTTGAAAAGTCACGCTCCCTGATAAAAATAAGCATAACCTACATACATTCAAATACAATGCTTGAGTACATTGAATATTTTCATGACATTTGAATTATTTCTTATTTCTTTCATTGCATATTATTATGTATACCTTAATAACACAATATCATATCATAACAATAATAAATATAAATGTCTTTGCACTTAGCCGGCTTGTTAGCCACGAAAACAACGAAAAGTGCATCCTGTTAATAGCACATGCTTCCCGAGAATGTGCAAAGTACAATATAATATGTTAGATTTATATCTAGAACAGTTTGACACTTCTTAATTTACCATGAACATATCAAATCACAAACAGAAAAAGAATTTTCTGCTGCTCATCCATCGTCTCAACACATACACGCCTAAGTTAAAATGTAAACATCGCACTTGCACTCAGTATGCTATGCAGTACTTAATGTGCTGTCATCACTTTCATGAAATATCGTTGTCATCACTTGGTCAAGAACTATTACATTCAATATATAATATACAAATCAAGGCTGTATCTAGGATTCCATTTCGGAGGGGGCAAAATACAACATGATGCACAATAGTGTCTAATATCGCGCAAAGCGCGAAAAATTTGAGCAATTTTAGGACAAAATTAGTCTAAAATGTATCAAATTTGCGCGTAGCGCGAAAAATTTTGCGATTTTTTGCACCTTTTTGGTAAAATAACCTATTTTTTTCGGATTTCGGGGAGGGGGGGCAATTGCCCCCTTTGCCCCCCCTCAATACAGCCTTGATACAAATAACAATCAACCAATGTAAAACGCATTTAGTTGGGTATTGCAATGTTGTAATAAGTATAGAGAAATTGTGAAATGCAGTCAATTTTTACTGTAAACCATTTAGCCAAACCTGATATACAGATGTCGTTCAAACAGGTGAAGGTTGGGTGGAGGGACAAACTAATCATATAAAGTATAAATACGACAGTACCCCAGCCTATTAAAGCAAATGATGCCCACCATTATCTTTTGTAAAGTTGCACCGTTGTGACCAATGTCATGAAGGTCAAAAGTGAAGGATGATTTGACCGAGTGATCAATTGACCCCCTCTTCGAACTCGATATATGTAGAATAACATATGTCAATGCGCCCTAAGCATTAACAAAATTCGCTTATCATTTCTTTGATGATCGTGACGACAGACAGATCCATGGACAGACAATTCATTTTCATAAAATATTATTTCAGATCAATAAATTAAACTGTTTTCTCGACATACTTTCACACTAAAGGTTCGATAGTACACATATTTACACATGTATTCATTCGTGAATACATGAATGACATTATAATGTAAGTTAGATTCGGCAGAAGAAAAACAAGCAATCTTTCATCATTCGTAGGCTTACGATGCAATGCCTTGAATTATTTATACTTTAAGTGAAATTGTTTGCTTGTCAGACTACAAGCGATCATTGTTTTAAGTACCCACCTACTTCATTGAGTGAAAACATTCCCTTCTTGAAATTAAATATTTTTTGCTGAAATAGCCATGTTTGATTGAACTGGGATTATTACTTAATTCATGATTGTATGCTTAACAGTCGCTTTGAATTGTTTGATTAGTTAGAAGTGAAATACGGTTCAGTGAATAAAGCTTTACATAATGAAGCCACTTCTGAATTCTATTAGCTATAATGTTGTATGTGCAGTAAAATATTGGAGTATTGGAAGCTCTATAAATATTGGTATTCTATTTCACAAACTTTGAAGTTATAATAATGTTTTCTCATATATAGACAAAAAGCAGTTGAAGAATGAAAGTATTAGAGTTTTTATAAAAACTGTTTGCTGTTTTCACAAGTACAACGGGCTATATTCTTTAAAAAATTACTGCTTGTATGGATATTGTAAATTAGAATTTGTAATTGTAGTCTGCATAGACTTAGTATCATACTTAGGAAATGTAATAAATAGTATGAGCGCTGTGTTTGCTTGCGGCTAATTTTATAGAACGTACATTTTTGCATAATATCTTGGATTGGTTGGAGACAGTGAAAATATGTTAATCATGTAAAAGGCTAATAAAAGGCATTTTAACAGAAAAAGATTCCTCAGTATCATAATTTATATTATTATCTATAATTTTTTCATGCTAACAAGCTTGTGTTTAGAAACATAATATATACGTCTTGTATATTAATTGTGCAATAAAAATTAACAAATTTAAACCAATTGATAAATAAAAAGGTTATTATCACATTTTTGCTGACTTTTAAAATGCGTTCACACTGAAAGTCTTGTATGAACTTTCGTTACCTTGTGCACTTTATTTAGGAAATCAGTAAACCAGGAACCGAATCAAGGCTGTATCTAGCGGCAGGGAATATAAAGGAGTACCTTTACTCCTTTATTGTATAGTATTGTACTTTTTCAATGGTAGGTTGTAATAGACGTGCAGAAATAGTAATAATTAAAGAGTAATTACTTCTGTAGTAAACCCAACCAAAGCCGTAAGGGGGAGAGCATCTAGCAATTGCCTTCCTTAAAATCACAAATGAAATATCATTTCAATAAAAGCGAAAATATCGGGAATAGTCTAGAGTTACTTGCGAATTTAATGTCTTTCACGTTACTTTTGAACTAAATTTGTTGAATTTTTTCCAGCGTGTAAATAGACCAATTTTTACCCTGTTTGGATTTTGCGCTCCCCGAATTGGATGTTTGTATACGGCCTTGTACCTCCAAAGAATTGAAACAAATATAGAAATGTAAAGCAATTGAAAGAAGTTAACAGATTAAAAATCTATGTATGACATTATTATGGACCATGTGTTGTTCCGAATATTTTAAGAAATATTATAATGTGAAAAATTGAAGTGGTAGAGATAAGGTTTGGTTCAAGTGGCATTATTCATATTTGGCGTTGTTACAGTTTGTGACTATAAATTGAAAATTGAGTGGTATGTGGGTAAAAATGGCCCAATTATTCTGTCTAGACCGTCAGAAAAATTGCTTATAACTCCTAAATTTCCAATGCACGACTTATCCCACATGGACCGCTTCTCACTTCAATAATTTAGTGAGAAAACTTTATTTGTCCATGCCGTATCGTATTTATTCGTCAGTAGTTTTACATACTCATAAAGTGGATTAAATAACATACGTGCATTTTTCTAAGAGCACACTATTTGCTGCTGCCAATATTAGTCATTTCGTCCATTAGTGCCTTTAGTATTATATTCCTAACACTGAGAGTTTACAGCGGTGGAAAGAGTTCAATAATTAATTTGTATCCAAATAATTAACCTTATTTCCAGCAATTAATTTTAACGATGCATTTAATCTTTATACGAACAAAAAACGATGTACCTATATTTTTGTGCAGTGGTGTTGCATACATTTTCAAGTTAAGACAATGAGTTGATGCGTAGTGTACTTATACAAATAGCGTAAGTTTTGCAGGATGAATTACCTATCTGTATATAACTAAATATATTCCAACTGGCTCATATCTTTTTATTCCTATGATGTGCTGTTGTCAGTGTTGAAGGAGAAAGCCCAATTTTCCTAATACCTTGCAATCTTAAGTAAGTATGATTGTTTTATGCTTATGATAAAAGTAATTATGAGAAATTATTAATAAAGTTGAAAAGTCTAGACTTTTGTGAAACCTCAATTTTCCATGGATGTTAATAATATTATGTTTATGTGGATATTATGACCTAGAAAAACTTTTATGATCTTATTATAGTATAACTGTGCCATTCTACTAGCTATACAAATGAAATGGTTTTGAAGAAAATGGAAAACGTGCATATAATGATTTCATTTTCCTACTCTAAAATTTGATGAAATTATGAGTAAAATGCGGAATAAAAAGTCAATATAATACATTTTCAAAATTATCTTAACACAGTATTTTGCCAATGACACATAAATTGTACAGCGTAAAGAGAAGAAGGAGTTAAACAAATGGTTAGCTATGGTCATACAAAAGATGTACCAAAAAGGATTGTCCTTTTCATTAAATAAAAGCATGAATCTTTTGAATACATCAAATAGTTGGTAAAAAAAGTGGAAACTTACTACTATAATATAATTGAGAGATATTGGATAAATGAGATTGGGAAAAAACACTTTCAGAGAACAACATTGTAGTTATTCTTTCCTTTATCTTTGTCTATTCACCGATGCAGAAGGCTCGCGACAGAAACTTCTTAAAGGAGCTCCTTTTCAGCTCTGCCTCCATTCTTTGCTCAATCAGGAACTCACTGTCATCTCTGAAGGCTTTAAGATTGTCGACGTAAATCTCGTCGCGCCATTCTTCTGGCTTAGGCCATTCCTGAAAACAAAAAACGCAAGTTTAATAATGAAAAATGACACAAGTTATTTTAAAACTTGTTCCAGAATAAAATTTTGACGTTTGCTTACTTCCCTCAATTTGACGCCAACTATAGGCACGAAAAATCGATCCCGAAAAATTTGGTCTAATTGTACGTCCCTTAGTAGAAAAGGATACCGCGTCTCCGCCGCAACCATAACACGCTTTCGCTTGTACCAAGGCACGTTATGCACTTTGAAAATCTCAAAAAACAACTCCTCCTTTAAGTGTCTTGCCCTACCCTCAGGTGAAATGACCTCGTCAAGGTCCTCAATCACAACTACAGCAGGGTCGTAGTTTTTTGCAATTTCAAAAAACTCTTCAGCATCGCCATGAATGAAGTCCTTAATCCTTAAGGAGAAGACGGTCAGCTTTGGGTGCAGTGAACACATTTTCATTATCAATGCGGTTTTCCCCGATTTGGGAATCTGAAAATAATTATTTTTATAAATCCTAAGTGTTTCTTAATATTGAAATAATAATTGACTCAGTAGTACTTCTTTGCCATTGTTTTAACTTAAAAAACCAATATTCTCAATGGACTTTTATAATATTACGTATAGTACAAGAGAAAGACAGTCTCAACTTACTCCATATAGAAGAAATCCGCCCTTCTTGAATCCAGAGGACGTCCTGTATTTGAAAAACGGCTTCATGTCATTTATAGTTTGGTCGTACTTCCTGAAGTACTCGTACCTTGCAGTTGAAACTTGTTTTTCGATTTTGACAAACCGGCCTCCAAGATTAAACGAGTTTTTTTCTTCCTGTTTTGCTTTTTGAAGGCAAAACGATTTAAACCCAGTTTCGAAATGAGGCAGCATGGTTTCGGTTGATGATTTACTGTGATGTTTATAGGAAATTGTCAATTAGTTAAATTGGAAATTTTCAATGAGGAAATTCTATTTAAAATGTAAAAAATGTAGGAAATAATTTGTATACCTTTCACAAAGTATTGTATGAGGTGTAATTAAGTTGCCTGTTAGACAATTCTTCAGGAAGCGGAAGATGTTATGAACAGCGAAGACGGAGGAGCATAAAGTGACCACAAAACTGAATTTCGCTGATTATATAGGGGTCTTGGGGACAGGAGATTTGCATTGCATCTCTCTGGACACGACATGTGTTAAAACAATACACAGAGACTACAAAATATACATACCTTTGTTTGCATATTAAGAAATGCATGTGCCAATAACTAAGAGTATTCGTCATATGTATAGTTAATATGTATATACTCTCCCTATCTACAAGAATACTCTGTTCTTGTATTTGCGAATAACAGGGTGCCGGGTGTTGGGAAAGTGGATGTTAAAAATATCCCCGTTTGATTATAGTAGGATTTTACATGTAATGGATAAAATATTATTTCTGCCCTCTAAAAGTATATATTATCATGTATCTGGCCACCTATAATACTAAAGCCGAAAGGGTAGGAAATGAAATTGGCGTGGTATTAACATTAGAGAAGCTCGCTTCCTACTTTCCCTACATTGAATAGCATGTGCTTGCAAATAACATAATACATATTATAACCTATATTATATCCACGAGTGTAAACGTAACTAATTAGAGGCATGTTCAGACGCTGTATCCATGCCTACTTCCGTATAAATCAACAGTCAATCTCCCTATGGCACTTTGTACCGAAGCTAAGAACACGGAGTGTCTGTATCACTTCCATGTCTTTGTCCAGCCTATTGCAACTGAGTACTACCCATGGGTTGTCTCATGTCTGCTCCATATCCATCACAATTTAGATCACATAATAATTTCCTCATGCATCAACCACCTGAACCACCCTTAGTAAGAAAAGACGCTTTGTCTTTTAAGATGCTACCGAACTAACCGAACCAATGTCGTCCGGTGCAAAAGAACAGTACCAATTTAATGAAGGGGTGTCCGGAACACAAGCAAAGTCTGTCCACTTCAAATTTAACTCATTGTTAGCAGCCTATAACTTTTTATCAATGTCAGACAATTACCCATTACTTACGCGTCACCAAGAGCACTGCACTTGTAGCTGAGAACCTCATGCCATCATCGTCACCTATCAATAAACGCCCTTGACTGTTGACATTGCTTCACAGAAAATAAAGGAAATGACGTAAACCTATAAATCCATGCAGACAGTAAGTAAGCATAGCAACATACTGGCATACCTAATATATCTATACTTACAGCTAAAATAAAAAAACGACTAGTACATTTTTAGTACCTATACCATATTAAATTTGTATTATTTCATGTGACAATTTACTTGTAATACTACAAACTAAAAATCGGGTAAATTAAACTGCTAAATTGTGTTTACAATAATACATATGAATGAACAATGCGTGTAGTATGAACAATGGTATAACAAAATTTTAATTATATTTTTAGTGTAGGTATATACAATCCTTATGAAACTGCAGCCATATGCAATAACTCAAATTTAATCTGTACTGTAAGTATTATGAGCATTAATGTACACTGTGTAATAAAGTGTAATATATAATATTAGGTATGTATTCGCGTCAAGGCTGTATTTAGGGGGTAAAGGGGGAAATTGCCACCCTCTTCCCCCGAAATCCGGAAAAAATAGGTTGTTTTACCAAAAATAAGTGCAAAAAATCGCACTTTTCGGGCTAGCGTGAATTTGATGCATTTTAGATTGATTTCAGCCTAAAATAACTCAAATTTTTCGCTCTACATGTGGTAACAGACACTATTATGCATCATGTTGGTATTTTGCCACTCCCGAAATGGAATCCTAAATACAGCCTTGATTCATGTATCATGCTTCATGCTTTAATTACAATCAGTAGCTGTCGTCATAGGTATGCATTATTAAATATGTAATTTATTTTACGGTCAATAAGAGTATTGTTAAATATGTATAGTACTTACATACAATTACTAAAGATGCATAACGTATATTGTGAATAATAACTAACAATAAGTATATTAATATGTATATGTCAGTTGACGTGTTATAAGCTGTTAACCTAATTCAAGGACCTATTGAACCCAGATTATTACCTAACACACTAGTACAATAGAATGTTGTATAAAAATTAATTTTGTGTATGGTGCATTTTGGCAGATATAGTTAGATTGATTTATGTCATAGCTGGATTAATGAATATTGTAAAAGTGAATGAATATTATGAAATTATCATGATGAATACAATAGTTTTATATATGCATAACTTTTGAACTCAACTTTTACAAATCGATGAGACACTGAAAAACGGTTCCTAAATATTGAGATTTTGAAACATAAACACTTACTTTTTAAGTGGACGAATGAAACAAAATGGAACATGAGCTCAAACAATTATTACATGCTAAGTAAACCATGGTAATGTCATAATGTTCAATATTGTTTTATTAAGCTGAAGCAAACGCGCTATACAGAATGATGAATTAATTATATTATAATATTACCAATAACGAATATGTAGTTACCTATTATGTCTATAATAGCATTTCCATTTAGCAGAAAGATGCTGAAAGATTAATATCTGGTCGCTATATATTTGAACTGAATTCAAAGAGCGATAAAAAACATGAGATTTCAATACATTTGGCAATATGCCACATGCACAAGAATTGTTGGGGTCATGGTAATTTCTCTCTATATGAAGTGTCATGCTTTTAAACAACGAATTTCGGCATCCAAGTCTAATTTTGAGTCCTAAAATACAGTATACGAAATTCTGGGGAATTGTCAAAAAATTAGACTTGGAGCCCAAAATCCGTCGTTTAATACTTAATAGCATTGTGCTCCTTAGTATAGAAGAAATTACCCATACATCAACTATTTTTGATGTCATTCTTCAAAGCCGGAGGGACAAAATGAAATTATATTCTGTTTACAGGTGGGATGGGATTCAGGTTATTCATAAGAGTTCCTTTTATGTCGTTAATCCACATTTTCCAAATCCTACGCTTAACATTCACACTTTGGTGAGCTTATTGTATTGCTAAATACGCATTATGCTAATTAAAATAAGAATATAGTACCTATAAAAAATAGTAAACCAAATTATATTCAACATTGTTTGTAACTACATTGACAATGAAACTGCCTCATTTACTGTCTACTCTGAGGATGTCGTCAATTATGAATAAAATAAATAAATAAGACGACATTAGTTCCATGAAGAATTGTAGTATTGTCCTTTTTTTATAACATAGCCTTCGCTCTGTTCCATGTGTTTTTGGAAAATCGTAAAATGCCATACTGCCCTGTATCTTCTTATCAGCTCATTAAGACGAAAAGTCGAGATGGGAAAGAGTTAATCCGTAAAAAGGTCGGAAAAATGGTCATTTCAGCCCCTTTTCCGACCTTTGTACGGATTAACTCTTTCCCATCTCGACTTCTCGGCTTAATTAGCTGATAAAAAGGATTGAATTGTATACAGGGCAGTATAGCATTTTACGATTTTCCAAAAACACATGGAACAGAGCGAAGGCTATGTTATAAAAAAAGGACAATAGCAAATAGTTAATGGGATTTTTTGGATCACTAACCGACTGATTGTAGGAAAGCACCCACTAGTAACATTCTGAAGAATCCAAATATGCTGATATAATCATTGTACCTACATCTATAATCTGTAGCTCGAACATTATCCAAAATCTACCAAAGTTTGTATCATTTATTTTGCATCATTTATTTATGATACATACTAAATATTAAAAAATTGACTTCAGGCTGACTAGCATGGAATAAATCTGTCCATCTCGTCGCCGTGTAAAATTAGTGGCAAAAAATAGGCCAAAGAATTGAATCGATTGTCACCAAAATTGAGAGAAGGCAGCCAGCTGGGAGGACAGCGCTGCTGGAGCCAAAAATAATTGTTTGGAATATCATTAAGTTTCATGCATTTGGTTATCAAAATCTGTTTTAGCATTTTAGTTTTAAAAATTAAAATTGACTGCAAAGACTGGGCATATATGCTCTGGATCTAATAGATAGGTATGTATACCAATAGAATTTGTCAAAAATTATTGAAATCAAACAAAAAAACAAAAAATGTTGTAACTAATGCAATGTTAAAACACACGTTACATGAAATTATATACCTCCTATAAATGGATCTGCATTTATCTCATTTCATTCGCTTTCTTGTAAATAGTGATTACTTTAGTGTTACCGATGGCTTTCATAGTCCTTTATTGAGTCAGCGTCATTTGAGAATTATCGTTTTAGTATCAGCGCTTGTATAACAACCTCATGTGTAAAATAATGTGATCTGTAAAATAATTTGATACATATTCTCCTTTGTCCTCTTCGTTCTTATAGTTTCCATCATCAAAGCAGTCAATGTGAGTGTGTTACAGCTCTATTTAGACAGGTCGCACATACTTGTAATACTTTAAGCATCAAATCAAAGTACTTTTAGCACATATATAGCGTAGTGTGACCCTTTTGTGGACATTTTGAACCATTGAATGCTCAATCAGCGTATGCCTTCTTTTAACATGCATTTTCATACTAATTGTAAATTGCTATTGACACCGTGAGCGTTTGAACGTCACTTCTTGATCTGTCGTGGTCTATTTTACTGGAGAATTATGGAGAGTTGACATTTCTGTAGACCGAAACTACCGAGATTACTACAAAAACCTGACATTGATTCATAGAACCTAAATGCTTTATAACTTTAATTTAAATGCATTTAATGTGTTTGCATAACTGTGAATATGAATATTTCTTTCATTTCCTGTAAGATGGTTTTGCAATTGCATTTGTACATAAACCTCAATTGGCGTAATGTTGAAATAGGAAGGCAGGAAGCATCAACTAATAGTTATGTATGTATATAATATAACGACTTAACATACTTAGAAAAATCAATGACGAGGAATGTCATAGATCCCTAGCGATGCTGGTTTCCTGAATGAATTGTATGAGGTAACATCGGTTCAAGCAGTCAGGGTGATTGTATTTAAAAACAAATGAGTTCAATTTGAACCAATTCGTTGGTTTTTTACAGGTAATGTATTATAGGGCTTTACCTCGGTATGTATCATTCTAAACACATTCAAAGTTTTTGTAGAATGAAAAAATAATGACGTGTAGCTGATATTCTGGCATTGAAGCATCTCTTTGTATTACAATGCATGTGAAATGATTAACATATTACTCCATCTAATTAATCCAAAATGTGCGAATAGTATACATACCTAGGTATGATTCGCACTGTATTTACATGTGGCTTATTTTTACCTAGGTAGGTAAAAATAAGCCACATGTAAATACAATGCGAAATACTTTTATACTATAACATTGAGTATGATGATGAAGCCTATGCAGATTACAATAGACATAATGTATGTTATAAAAGTTATAGAATCGACCGTTGCATTGGTGAAACAAAGTCAAAGCGTGGGAAAAATTATTACATTGACTAAATAGTACATACATAAATAAATATTTATATATGAAATTCACAAATATATTTCCAGCTAGGTAGGTATTGAAATAGACTCGTGTATGTAAAAACATCATTATACTGCACTGATAACCCACTTTAATGTTTCCTGCAATGAAATGTACGTATGAGTGCTTTTGCACTCTACTAGTAATGCTTTGAGCGTCTTAATAGGAATAAATACCAGTAATCAGAATAGCATGTTTAGGTACAATACGACACATGCATTGGCTTCCCATGGTGTTAAAATTATGATTGTAGTGATATTCTAATGCATTCTTTTGGACACTAAAAGAAAGTCATGAACAGTAGTCTATACCCTATATGTTAAGATTCACCCTTGAAATATCGCATTACTCAAAGAGCCATAAAATTGTTTGCTGCACTGATTTGAACACGATCGTATCCAGAAATTGATTTTGGGGAGTGTAACATCCCAATATGAGGCAAATTGATTGGCGCAGTTAGGGCCAAAACCTAAAATGATGTTTTGTCGATTGTTCCGCTGTTACGGTACAATAACTAGATTTCCAGGGACAACATTTTGAGGGATTTCGGGGAAAGGCAATGTCGTCCGTTTTCCTCTTCTATATACGATCATAAATATAAGGTAGGTAGTTATTAAGCGTTTCTTGTCTGTGTCTTTTACACGTGTCATGTAAGGTTTTATTTAAGCACAGCAATCGTGTGAATTCTATTAGTCACCATAGTCTCAATAGGTAGGTATGTCATATTTTGTGTCATGTGTATATGCATGTTCTTTTTATATGGGTAAATAGATAATATGCATGGGACTGGAGACATTTCCAATACGGGTAAGTACCGCTACAAACCGTGGGAATGCCACAAACTTAAATATATATACATATTTGGCTAGACATCAAATTCGCGATAAGTAAACCTTGAACATTAGCACCAAACTTGCACTAACTCTCTGCATGATATGAGTAATACTGAGAATTGTACCTGTGTATACGGGTTGAACAAATAGAAGTAAAAATTACATTTATTAAGTACATTTACTTAGTTAGTTTTATACACACGAGTAATATTATGAACTAGAGTAAATTATAAATGCCACAGTCTAATGCCCGTAGGTGAGCAGTCAATTCTGCAATTGGTATTTTCACAAATATTTGTAAAAAACTGTAACAGTCTTTAAAACTGAGACTCAAATCGGATGGATGGAGCACATACAATTTTACACAACAGTGAAGCTGAGTTCCACAAGTTGTCTATGATGAGGATGATATTTGAAATTGACAATGTCGTCCGTGTCATAGTAAATTTGAATTTCCTTGCTTTTCTTCTTTATGTAGTGAGTTATGGGTCCCTGTTGTGCATTCATAAAACGTCATATTAAATTCAAACCCTGAAGTAATTACTATGTAGTCATACTATTACTAATAAATTGATTGTATGAAATATGTAAGCAGTACTGTAAATATTTGTACATTTAACGTGTATGTCACTGTGTAGTGAACATTTGGTTTCAAAGGTATGGGTTGAGGAAACTCAACATGAAAAATACTTGCAGGAAGAACTCTTTGAGTTGTTTTCACCATTCCTAATGGAGTGGGCTTTTCTTTCAGCCAAATTCCAACTGTGATATCGTATGTAATGGGTGGAGCAACATCTGGGCTTGGAAATCCAGCACTGATGAGTGAAATCGGATGATCCACTTCAAATCTACAACCATCAAACAAAAACACATTGAATCAACATTTCGTGTTTATTTCACATGCATTTAAAAATAAATAATTGGGATAATGAGAGACTACGGATGGTGTAGGTAATTTAAACAAAGGAATTATAGCTCTTACGAGTCTTCTCTCATGTTTGTCATTTCATAGTAGTAAGGTTCATCCGTGAAACGCTTACAGAAGTGTGCCGTGTAGGATTTTTTGTAAGGGGCCCGACTTGTGTCGTTAAACCATAATTTGGGGAGTAGACTCCTAAATAAAAAGTTGATTCCATTAGCATCATTTGTCAAACAGATAGAAGTTGCTAATAATGTGTAAGATGTGTTGGTTAATGTATCTTTGTAAGGAACAAGTACCTTTGATCACGGGGAATTGCCATATGTTGAAATAGCGAAACAGCTTCATCCGCCAACAAGACTCTCTTGGGTACAACTTGAAGTGACAGTTCGGTTAAACTCATTACAGGAAATCTAATTAAATTCAATGCCCAATTTAGTACTCGACGATGATTGCGAGGTATTTGCTCTAATTCTTGACGACTGCATTCTGCTTCCGCCCAACTAATTGAGACATAGAAATTGAATTATTTGATTTTATCAGCTATTTGTATTTTGTTTGTATGTAGGTATTTATATATATCAATACAAGACAATAGAATCCTCAAGGATAATACTTATTACTTACAGGATCTTATACAATCCGTAATAGCACATGTCTATAGATGTAGCAGCACTTGCATGCAACTATGTATAAGCAAAGTTTCAACTTACCGAATTGCTGCATCAAAAAGTTCTATTTCGAAAATATTTAACTGATCTTGCTGAATAAAATGACATAATGTTTTGTGACTTATATGAAGAAAATCTTCCGTTGTAACTATTTTCCAAAAATTCCTTCAATGAGAATTAAAAACACATTGCATTGATTATTGGTCATTTCTTTTGGAGTTTGTATACAATAAAGATACATAGAATAATAAATAGGTACACTACATACGTGATTGACAGGATGCAATCTTGTGCACATTATTCACCTATTATGGATTTGAGGGAAATAAGTTCTACAAATTGTCAATGATTTGATTTTTGTGTTAGGTCCTTACTTGTTAATATAGGCATGAGCTTGATCTCGGAGATCTGTCTCATCGAAGAGATGCGCAGCTTCGTATATAGTGATTGCATTTGTGGATCTCAAATTCATACTTAGCAGGTTTACGGTTTTTGTTACTAATTCTGGAATATCGTACTTTTTAGCTACGTATAGAACGTCGACTGGAGCAAGATCAGCTTCTGTGAATTGTGAGTCGAGTTCCCCACTGTAAATGAACTGAATAAGGAGAAAAAGACATTTTCCTGAGAGAGAAAACAAAACACAACCTATTGCATTATCATAAACGTGTGTTCGAGTTGAGACGATTGACACATTTCTTACCTTGAGCATGATTCTGAAAGCTGAGGGTTGAACATCCGGTATCGAAATGAATTCATCTTCCTTCGGGGCCAAGTCTCCATTGAACATCGCTTCAAAAACACTCGAACTTACAACCAACACAAACTTATGAGCGAAAACTTTTTCCTGCATCTCTCCCACCAGAAACGTCACGTCGTGGAACAATTTCTCTCTCGACAAAATGAAAGAAAGCTTGTCGACGAGAGAAGGGTGTTCATACCGCCACCCTGCCGATTCAGCCAAAGATCGTCGACGACTTTGAGAAATCGAAATCAATTTCGTTTGTTTCTCACAACTCGTTTGGCCACGTACTCTTTCATCCATGCTCTTTTTATTATCCTGCTCTATTTCACCAACTGAATTTTAAACTCGCTCCGTTTATGAAATTCGCAATTAAATTCTTTTCTCAATCATAACACTAATTTTACTAATAATAAATAAGTTGCTTTTGTCTGGTAACACACAAAGCTTACGAAAATCAATTACACACACATCAACCTTTCATGAAATTGAGACAACAAATAAACATTTACCAGTTTGGGAGCTTGATGTGATAAAATTAATGAATTACGTATACAAATTATTTACTTTCCACACTAACTTGTTTATTTTTACTCATTTGCTCTTGGTCTACAGTTCAGAATGACTATAATTCCAATGCAATCATGTTACAGGAGTTACACGATGATTCCATTGACTTTCAGTGAGTTCTGTGAATTGTCGAGTCATAAACATTTTATCCAATACTAATCTTAATAACACATACCTAACTAACGACTTTTGGGATCAGGATTATCAAAGTTGTCCGTTTGAGGCCTTCAAGAACATTGTAAATGAACATCGAAACCCAACCATAAAAACGCATAATCTTATTGATATTCGAAGAATAAACAACAGCGTGCTTATTTACAGCTTATTTAAGGATATGTCACAAAATTCCTTTCTAGAATGAACTGGAAATCAAGGTCCAGAGTCAAAAATACAGATTATAAGGCTCTTACTCTTTGACGCCATTTAAGCCACAAAATCATCGCATCGCCATCCTATCCGATTTATACTTAAACATTTCTTCATTTTTACTTGAGAAAGTAGTGCAGTGCGATTATGGACAAGTGGAAATAACTATATAATTACGTAGTAGTATGTACTATGTAGTCTAGGTACCTATGCTATGTCGTAATGCAGCATATTGTGCTGTATTTTGATTAATGCTTCAATCATTTTGATTACAAAATTTGACATTTTTGAGTTTAGGAATTTACGGATGAATGAAAAACAGGGAAGTACTAGGTCCACAATATTAAGATTGATGATTGTGTACAGAAATACATAGCTAGCTAGTACAGAAGAACTTCATTTTCAATGTGAGCCAGTAACGAACTTGCTACTGTTTGTTATCTGTGTATTTACAATGTTCTTCCGATAATGGAACATAATAAATAGTGTGGACAAGTTAATAATAATATTATCTGATATTGTCATGTACATACATATAAACAAGTTAAGAGATTACTGCTGAGACTAAGACCTTAATACTCTCAACAGGACATGTTATGAATCATTTTTTTAAATATGACGAATACACGCGAGTGCAGCATTTTTTAGTAGACACGTATTTAGCTTTTTTAACTTGACTTGCATATTTTATACAAATATTCACGTCTATATTAGGTTAGGCCTTACGAATACATGAATATTTCCAATGAGAGAATAAAGCATTAGAGGTGTCACCCCTGCTTGAGGGTTAACCCCAACCCTGGGGTTATCTGAAGTTGGAGTTGAGGGTATCGGGCTAGGGCAAGATTGCAATAACTTGTTTGCGACCATGGTTTCAGTTTGAAAGTAATTATAATACTTAATTAGTACCTAATACATAACCAATATTCATCAACAATTATTACAATAGATAATGTATTCAGCTAGTTTTAATTCCACATTTTAGTCGTTCTGCAGTAACAAAGAAAAAAGTTTTTTGCTAATAGGCAACTCAATTTTTTATTCCAAAAATATGTTATGCTTTCGGATAGCCTACCTGAAAGAATCACATACTACATTGAGTTGAGATAAAAAATCAATAAAAATGTCGGTATTGGCTTGGAGTTCTAAAACACATCAACTAATCATCTCAGATTTGTCTCACCGCATTAATTAACTCCCCTCTCCCTCACCCAATGCATTACTAGATACCAGGATTTTATAGGCGATCTTTCGCTCTTTGAAAAGTCACCAACATTTTGAAGAAAATGTGTGCACGTATATTAAAAAGTTACAATCTTTTGCTATATCAGAACTGTATATGTCCCATTTTTCTAAAAGATATGACTCATAACATGTCCTGTTCAGCACTCTCCACAGCTTCCCAATAAATAAAATAGAGCATTGTATTTGTGACTCCAGCAAGTCCCACAACGTAATAATTTGATGACGATGTATTGATGGGTACAGATCTGTTAAGTAAATATTAGTAGTCGTGATTTAAGATTCGACAGAGGGCCTATGACCTAGCCTGGCCCACATTGAACATATCAGTTTATTTGACTATTCAATAACAAAATCTCATATCTCATACTACCATAAAATTATATTATTCCATTTAACATGAGAGATACAGATATTAATGTTTAAAACCTTTGACTCCACTTTCATCATTGCCTGTTGATGCCTATCCGTGCATGTAGTCCCAGTACGGATTGGAAGTATGAACAGGTATATTGAACACATATTAAAGCATAATATATCAAAACGCAACAATAGTTACCTACTCACAATCAATCTTAATGATATTTTTTAGCAATAAGATGATGTATTTTAGTTGGAGCAATTAAGCATCTCATTTTAGATTATTCATTATAAAGTAATATCCATATAGTCATTCAAGTTAATCAATTCAGTATTATAAAACTAATAAATTATGACGTTCATTTAAATGTTGAGATCTTCCATGAATAGAACCAGAGCATTGACAGTTATTATTTGCTAGTATAAATAATACGGCAATCTTCGATGCACACATAGTATATACCATATTATTTATATTGCATCATTGCATAGAATTATTGTACTATTAGAATAAGACAATCGTAAAGGCTGACATTATAAATAGATTGTAGGTGGTGTATTAAATTAAGCTATCCATATTAATGATATCTTAATATCTTAATATTCTTAATATTAAAACCTACTAGGTAATCTAAGGTAGGCCTTATCGATGGAATAGCAGATATTCCATGATTCCTTGCAGTTGTCTCAAGCAAACGTGAAATTATCTATGCAATATTGCACGCAATATACCTAAATATTTTATATTGGGTTGGAGGTAATAATAAATATCTCACAGCAAGTTTAAACAGCTCCGATATGATATTTTGAGTTCTTTCCTTGAGACAAAACTATCCAGGCATTTGTTCGTTGGTATGCGTCCTTGCCTTGAATCTTCATGATCATGATGTGAGGATTTAGCGTTATATGGTGTGCACAGTTTTTACCTATTACCTATATAGGTAACCATTTGTGAATTTTTGACTAGATACTTATATAGGAAACCCACATTTTATCGAACACATAGTTTTGAGTACCCTAAATTCTCAATTATAGGCCACCCTCGAGTATAAGTTGCCCTCGACCATAGTCCGCCGAATTTTCAGCAACAGCTTTATGATACAATATAAGCCGCTCTCGACCATAGGCCGCATACTATATAGTGGTCGACCAAAACTCTTTGTAATGCGAGATGTTTTAACACAATTGTATACAATTTAAGTCAGAACAGTCTATTTTAGGGTTGAAATAATACATTCTTTCAGCCTCAAAATTAAGCCAGAAAAATATTTACCTTTGCCGCCCTCTACCATAAGCCGCAGGCCGCAGTACTCAATTTAGCAAAAAAACTATTCGACCATAAGCCCCGGTCTATAATCGAGAATTTAGGGTAGTTCTGAATTAGTAACTTATTTCTAGCATGGTAAATATTACTTTTAAGGAACATTATAAGGTAAAACTACCGTTGTTGTACTGTAGAATTTATGCTTATTTCCAACTTTCAAGTATTGATATGAATCTATGTATTACCTACAGGACAACGCAGCAGTCTATAAATATATTATATTAGAGTTAAATGGAAAACAACCTCGACTTTTGACCCCCATGATAAAAAAGGCAATTAAACCAAGCTATTTGTGATAGTTGGAGAGAGTATATTATGCTATTTAATCAATATCATGGCTGTCACTTGTAATACTCCTCTAGTATTCTTTTACATCATGCTCGCATTACAGGCAGTACATTATTCTATATAATATTAATATTATACAGCATGTCTACATAATACTAACGATAAGTGGTTACTGTTGTACTGTTTTAATACTTGCTGGTGTACACGTAGTTTACAGCTTCCCTAATATTATATGGCTACAGTTAAATATAAGATTTAGATACTTGGTATGTTTGTTGTAATGCGCTAAATATTGATATTCAACAAAATATTTCACTAATTGAGTTCCTTGATGAATATAATATTTAAACATTAGTAGACCAACTAATAATACGACTACACCTTTTGATATGCATACCGTAAAATTCCTATTAAGTCGTAGTACTCCAATAAATCGGAGGCTCTATTAAACCGTAAGGTTTGACGCCAACTTTTGAAATAAATCATAGTATTTGTAATAGTAGTAATTAATAGAAAGGACTCAAATAAACCTTATATTTACCCTCCCATTTTCAGTAAACCGTACTACAGTTGAATAGATATTTATGGTAGCTATATTTTGGGTAGTTGTTATAATTGATACCAGTGGCGTATTTATAGGGGGCTTAGAGGGCTGAAGCCCCCACCAATTTTTTTTTTGTACTTTACACTAGATAAAATAAGGTTCCCAAAATCCAAGAAAAAGGCTATTTTAACCGTAAAGATGCAAAACATCTCAAAATATTTCGCGTTACGCTCGATTTTGTTGCAATTTCCATTGATTTTGACCAAAATTTACGCAAATCTGAGCCAAATTTGCTAAAAAAAATTCGCATTGCGCGCGAAAAATTGACGTATGTAACAAATGTTTGCTCAAGTCCTCCCCCAAATGTGTGACCTGGATACGCCCCCGATTGATACAATAATATAGCATTACATAAAATATGTCTTCTTCACATTCCAATGAGTCAATGTTCATAAGCATATATAGATGAGATTAATTAGAAGATAAATGGCTCCTAGAGTACGTTTCTATAATAATAAGTGTAATAATAGTGCTCTAATTCTGGTTTTTATCCAATTTCTGCCCTTCTAGTTGAATTCTTACAATTAGGTATTTGTAATATGTATTCCAATAATGGCAAAACGCAAAACACAAATTTTCTCATTACCATAAGCTGCGTCTTTATATTATACCCATAATGTTGCTTCATTATAATTAGTCTTATTAGTACATTGGCAAAAAAATTATCAAGCTTTCATGAATTTGCAAGGTACATAAAAATCACGGCTTTGTTGTCAGGTACTAGGTACTAGAGCGTCTAGAGGGTCGCCTTTTTCCAGCCCAACCCTATCTGGCTCTTCGAGCATGCCAACCCAACCCAGCC
>JAQFYB010000570.1:0-49700 GCA_034694085.1 Pogonognathellus longicornis
TTAGAAACAGGGCTATCTAAGGACTAAGTCCAGCCCATGTATAAACTGCACTATAGTGTAGACTGATCACACGGTATGACTTAATGCTTTAATATTTCATGTTGTAAGCAATTGAAGATTAAGTTTTATAGCTTATGTGAATAGATTAACGTGGGATTAGCTGACTTAAATTATCTATTGTACATGTTTTATGTGGGAGTTAACCGTGTAAAGTGTATTAACTCGTAATTAGACGTTTATTCTAACGTATAAACGAAATGTTAACAAGTTTGTGTACATAGGTACAAGTAGTAGAATAACATTTGCTTTCTATAATAGCTTAATCCGTTAAAAGTAGTGTAGGTACTCATCCACAATCCATTCTGAAGGTAAACAACACTTTTACGAGTTACGAGCAATTGACAATAATTGTACTGCTTTATATGAGCTATGCATATAGTTATTTTATACATAACATCCTCCTTTGGGACTTTCATATGTATATGTATTTCAACGTACTTTATGTATAACAAGATTTCGATAATAATGAGAAAATCATTCATGAAGAGCTGCAACTTTTTGAGCTGCATGATTTTCCAGAAAAGCATTAAAACAATTGTTTTATGCTGTGGGATTTTCGGCATACTCCTATGTGAAAAGCTATAGTAGTGTCTTTTATACGAAAATTTTAAATGATCATGATCTTTTTATTCATGAAAACTACTAAGGGGTAGGTTTTAAATTTATTTTACTAACCAGACTTATAGCATAGAATATTATGTAGTTGCTCCAATTTATTGTACACAAGTTTTATAGAATTTAATTTTATACATGTTTATAATCTCATCAATCTGTTAGTCATTTCAATACAAAAATGGAGAGTAGTAATAATTTTTTCTTAACTATTGCATTGTGCACTCCAACCTTCATGGTATATGACCCAGAAACCAGTCTGAATTGTTGTTGTTGTTGTGTTGTATTTAGAACAAGTAAGAAATGTCACGTAGGTATTGGTACAAATTAAAGTGGTTAATGCTAATACATTATACGGTTAATGGTATACATCTTGTGTGGGCGAGGAGGGGGTGGGAATGGCTTAAAAGAAAGAAATAATTGTGACATTTATTTAAAAAGTTCGTCTGTATCAGTGACGAAAACCGTTTCTCCACAACATTGTGATGTATATGTAAAGGATGGATGGTCTGAATCAATTCTCACATGCTTATAGCTCTATTTGACAATGGGACAATTTATTCAACATTTATACTAAGCTACATTGCTTTAAATCATTACAAGCTGACTCTGCATTATAGAGGTATGGGGATGGCGGTCGTGTAAGTGACCAACCAAGCA
Source organism: Pogonognathellus longicornis (assembly GCA_034694085.1). Lineage (NCBI taxonomy): Eukaryota > Metazoa > Arthropoda > Collembola > Entomobryomorpha > Tomoceridae > Pogonognathellus > Pogonognathellus longicornis. Next base: position 1,333 of record JAQFYB010000570.1, read on the forward strand.
CCTCGGAATCTTTGCACTCTCGTGTTGGGCAAACCCATTTTAATCGTTTAGAGTACTCATCGTCGATTAAGTAAACCATGCAGAAACTCCTATAATATTGTGTAAATAAAATTGAAAATTCTTTACAAAGCGTACCATGTTTTCATGGTTAAGTTAAACCATAGTAGGTAGTATGTATGTATGCTAATATTAACTGTTGTTAATTGTACAATACAAAAATATTTCGCACTTTATTTCTAATTTGAACACACTTTCCTTTGGATCAATTTATTGCAAATTACTAAAAGTATCATTGATGTTTAATACCATGTACTAACGAATGCTACATCTGTCACTTTTTGACATCTTGATGTGCCATAGTCGGAATATTTAAAGAGTTAATAAACTAATAGTTTAGTAATGGAAAGATTTTTTTTCAATCGTTGGATTTTCATCACATCAGTGTATTGGCTTCATGTTATAGCTTCAATGAGTCATTTTCACAAAGACACTTTAAAGAATCACGATCTTATTGTACATACAAATTGTATCACCACCGGTAAGTGAAGTCTTTTTAAAGCCCTTTTATCATCATATTGTCATTTTAATATCAAACATTTTTGCAGATTATAACCTCATCCAATATCCACAGTATGTTCATCGTGAAGTTAGTCATGTTTATATTCAACCGGAGGCTGATTTTGTATTTAGTATTCGCAACGGTCCTTCCTTAGTATTAATATGTCCTAAAAACAATTCAGAAATACTTCTTTATTTACAAAAGGTAAGTGAGTATTGAAAAAATTATACTATATATATATGTGTACACAATATATATTTACAATATAATAGTTATAAATTGGACTATTTTAATCACGGCCATATACAGGGGGACAAACGGGGATTGCTCCCGCACCCTGTAATCCCAAAAAAGAGGTTCTGCATTAAAAGTGGCAAAAAATGTAAACGTTTTATGTAAAGTATCATTTTGACTTTACTCGAGAACTTAAAGCATTTTAGGCTGATTTTGCCCCAAATTGGCTAAATTTTTTAAATAAGTGTATTGTTCTTGAGTTCTATATCCTCTTTATAATATACTTGATATAAGTTTTAAAATAGATTAGATATTTAAGGTTGCATCTACATCAAAGGCGAAAACAGTCTCGCAACAACCTGTGTATATTTTTTATTGGCCTGGACCGATATCAACTTGCTTATCTGTGACGCAACAATACATTCCGAAGATACTACTATGTAACAATAAATTGGAATCAATTGTAAAAAGTTTTCCAATGGATGTCGATGTTTACTTAAGCTACAATTGCAAGAATACTCCTGGCAATAATCAATTCAGCACTTATCTTATCGAGCTTTATTCAGTGCACAAAACTATGCCAATAATTCAACCAATGTTAAAAGACTTTTCTAAATGTGAAATAAGTACAGAAGATATTGTCAATAAAGTTGAGCGAAGATCTAATTTTCACGGAGTTTCTTTACGAGGAGTGTATTATGTAACTAAAAATATTACATAAGATGCCTTTATATATTAAACATAAACCGAAAGTTTTCGTATGCAAATAATGTGTATTCACTACCATGACTTTCAGGTTCAGTATTATCAGGATCAGCATATTAACAATGAGGGCGACCGATTAAAAGTGCAGCAGAGTTTTAACAAACTTATACCCATGGCCTTAAATATCACGTAAACTTATAGCTCTTGTTTGTAGTATACAGTGTTGAAAAATTGGAAATGAAACAAACCTTTTTCATTTTTCAATTTCCATTGAAAATGCTTTTTATAAATAGCAAAATATAACCTTCTCTTTATCAAAATGTTTTTTGATCAATCAAGTAATCTTAGTAATTGCTTAGTGAATCATTTACATGTTAAGATATTAAGATTGTATAGAGTGTAATGTATTTTGTCTATATTGTCTTCAACCTACACATAGTATCTAATTAATGAATGCAGTATTTAAAATATATTTTTTAACATGCTAATAATTCTTTAAACAACATTAATAGCATTTATTATGTAAAGTGAAGCTCAGTAACAGTTACGGTGTTTGTGACTAAATGTATGTATTACCGTGTACTATTCAAAGGCTCATCGAAATTGCTGGCAAAGGATGGATAGGTCACAGTTGCTTTGAATGGGGCAAAGAATCTGACGAATTGATTGACTGTCCACTTACTGGTATGGGACAACAACTTTTATCCGATGAAGCAGACATAATATTACAGAATACTGAAATTGTCCCTTACAGAGTGAGATATTTGAGACCATTACAACCTATGGATTCAACAAGGTAATTATAAATTAGCACTATTTGTGAAGCCTTAAGCTTACCCTATTTAGCTTAAAGTAATATAATGGTACTTTAATCTCATTTTTCGGAAGGATAACTGCAATTTTTCGACAACCTCAATGGAGTCTGCTACGAAATATTTATATAAAATCTTTCAGTCCATCATTGTGGCTGGTTCTTCTGCTTATATCGGTAACAATTATCGGCTCTACCGCTACAGTTTGTCAGGTGAGCTTTCGAATGCTTCGAAACCACGCATGGGATTATGACATTATTAACATGGAAGAAAATCAACTAATAGTACAATCTACAATGTGGTTTATCAGTTCGATGTCGATGCAAGGCACGTATATATTATTAATGTGAACAAAAATAAAATACATATTATGCAGCTTTTGTCAGTTTGTATATTTTGCCATTTGTTTCATGAATCCATTACAGGTTGGCATGCATCAGCTTCATCTTTTGCCTTAAAAATAATTCATATTTCTGCTTTGACATTGGCCATGGTTTGCTATGCTGCATTCTCTAGTACAATATTTTCCATTTTGTCTAATCAAAAAGGACCTATAATGAGTTACGACAGTCTGGTTCAATCGGATCTACCAGTTATTGCAGATGGTTGGATAATTAACACCATCCGTGTAGCAGAGGTAAGTCTTCTTAACGTATAGAGATGTACCATTTCCCATGTTTTCAGTAATATAGTTTTCGTTTGCACCGATTAATTGTATTAGTTTTTTCATTAGAATGTGCATATAAAACGAGGCTTACGAACACCTATAAAATTGACAAATCGTTCAAAAATTCAAGATTCGTATAGAGCAATAACTTCTTCTAACACAGCTATATTGACAACAAAATACGGTTGGATGCAATATGCTTTCAACTGGAATGTAACAAGAATGATTGATGTTTGTAGAACATTTACAGTTTTCACGAACAATTTTGGAATGCCTATTTTGGGAGTAATGTACATTCAACGAAATAGTTCTCTTAAAGAATATCTCAACTATCCGTAAGCAAATTATAATCTCGCTTTCGTATAAATACAATTAGTAAAAAACTATATAATACACATACATACACTTGGCAATTGGCTAAAAAATACATTTTTGAATATACATTTTACATCTTGATGCTTGATTAGGATAGTCGTTTTGACAGAGACTGGCGTGAGACAGAGATTTATATCTATTTTCCATGCGGAAAAACATTATACCTGTTTACCACCCGACAAAAAACCACAAGCGTTTGGAACCAGCGATGTTTTCTCATTGTACATGGTGTTGCTTACAGGCTTCATAGCCAGTATTGTCTTACTCATTAAGGAAAACGTCGAATGCCATCTGCCTCAGTTTTATTGTTGAAAGCCTGTCCTCTTTCTCCTGGCAAAGTCTATACATCAGCAAGTACAATTTTAGTCGAAATAATAATACATAATTTGAAGCTATAAGTAATGTATACCTACTAAATATCCTTGCACCTGCATTCTGCCTCTTTTTGGATGAGACGATTAGACTATAGGTATTTCAGAGAAATGCTGAATAGTTTATTATTATACATGCAGCATTTCTACACATAAAGAAAAGAGATTAACAAATTAAATATTAATTGTGTTTGCACTGTGATGTTATGTATACAAATATTAATCATTGAGAGTAGTAGTAACCGATTAAGCAAATTTTTTTGGAAGGAAACTCCTATGTAACCAGAACTAAAGATTCTTTATAAAGTGTATCATGTTTTCATGTAAAAGTTAAACCATAGCTAATAGGTAGTAGGTATGCAGAGGTCCTTCCTTAGTATTAATACCTGCGTATATGTATTGTTAAACTGTACAATACAAATACAATTTCACACATTATTTCTAATTCGTGCACACTTTGCATTAGATCGATGTTACAATTACAACAAATTGGTAAAATTATTGATGTTTCATACCATCAATACCATAATACCATGTAATAACGAGTGTTACATCTGTCACTTTTTAACGTCTTGATGTGCCATAATCGGAATATTTAAACCTTAATAATAACTAGCAATCTCCGTAATGGTAAATTTTTTGTTCCATTGTTGGATTTTCATCATTTCACTGTGCGGGCTACATATTATAGCTTCCATGAGTTATTTTCACAAGGACAGTTTAAAGAATCACGATCTTATTGTACATATAAATTGTCTCACTTCCGGTACGTTACGTTTCGCTTCCCGTTTTAAAGCCCTCTTAACATCGTATTGTCATTCTAATCAAAATAATTTGCAGATTACAATCTCCAATATCCACATTATGCTCATCGCGAAGTTAGCCATGTGTATATTAAGCCTGACCACAATTTTGTACTCAATATTCGCAACAGTCCTTCTTTAGTATTAATATGTCCTAAAAACAATTCAGAATTAACTCATTATTTACAAAAGGTAAGTAATTATTAATTAGGTACCTACTGAATTATGCTACATAATATGTTGATACTATCTAATTACATTATACAAATATAATAGTTATAGGTGAAGTATATTAATCAAAGCCGTATACAGTGGGAACATACGGCGATTTCTCTCCCTCCCTTCCAAATTCCATAAAAGAGGTTTTCTCTTAAAATTCCCATAAAAGCGGCAAATTTTTGGCATTAATCGAAAATAAAATGCATTTTACGTTGATTTTGGCCCAAATTGTCTCAATTTGATGTGATAATAATCCCATTTCTAACTCAATTGGTATTTCGCCCACGCCAAAATCGATTCATATTCATAGACACAGCCTTTTAATGCAAATGTTACAAATTCTTTGCATATTGTGTTCCTAATGAGTTCTATTTATATGCTAGTGATGTTATGCTTAATATAAGTTAATTATTAAGGTTGCATCTTCATCAGCGGCGAAAACAATCTCACAACAACCAGTTTATATATTTTATTGGCATGGACCGATATCAACTTGCTCATCTGTGACTCACCAATACATTCCGAAGATACTACTAGATAACAAAATTTTGGAATCAATTGTAAAAAGTTTTCCAATGGATGTCGATGTTTACTTAAGCTACAATTGCAAGAATACTCCTGGCAATAATCAATTCAGCACTTATCTTATCGAGCTTTATTCAGTGCACAAAACTATACCAATAATTCAACCAATGTTAAGAGACTTTTCTAAGTGTGAAATAAATACAGAAGATATTGTCAATAAAGTTGAGCGAAGATCTAATTTTCACGGTGTTCCTTTACGAGGAGTGTATTTTGTAACTAAAAATATTACGACTTTATACATTAAACGAACATTAAAGTGTCCTTATGTAAATAACGTCTATTCACTATGACTTTCAGGATTATCAGAATGAGCGAGTTCAGGAGGCCGACCGCATAAAACAGCAGCAAAGTCTTAACAAACTTGTACCTATGGTCTTGAATATCACGTAAACTAAAATTATAGTGTTTTAAGTATTAAGAACACACTACTGGAAAATTGGAAATGAAACATCAAACATACCGTTTTCATTTTCACTTTTCCATTTGAATTTTAAAAAACAATATAATATATTCTTCTCTTTTTCAAAGTGTTTCTTGACCAATCAAAAGTACTCATAGTAATTGCATGGTGAATCATCTGCATGTTAAAATTGTAGTAGAGAGATTATTAATTTAATTTTGGTTTGAGTGTAATGTATTTTTGTCATTATTGTTTTCAACCCAAACGTTGTATCTAATTAATGAATATTCGAATTTTTAACATGTCTTTTGATTTTGTTTTGTTTTTACTTGATGCTAATAATTCTTTAAACAATATTAATAGTGTAAGTCAAATATAGCCAATAAAATAGTTTGTGTAATGTAAATGTATGTACTTCCTCGTACTACCCAAAGGCTGATTGAAATTGCTGGCAAAGGATGGATAGGTCACAGTTGTTTTGAGTGGGGTAAAGAATCGGACGAGTGGATTGACTGTCCACTTACTGGTATGGGACAACAACTTTTATCCGATGAAGTAGACATAATATTGCAGAATACTGAAATTGTCCCTTACAGAGTGAGATATTTGAGACCATTACAACCTTTAGATTCAACAAGGTAATTAGTACTATTTGTAAATTAAGCCCTACCCTACCGTACTCAATCAGTTGCAATATTAACACTGAAACTGCATGATCATGTTACTCATTTTTCGGAAGGATAACTGCAATTTTTCGACAACCTCAATGGAGTTTGCTACGAAATATTTATATAAAATCTTTCAGTCCATCATTGTGGCTGGTTCTTCTGCTTATATCGGTAACAATTATCGGCTCTACCGCTGCAGTTTGTCAGGTGAGTTTCCGAATGCTTCGAAATCACGCATGGGATTATGACATTATTAAAATTGAAGAAAATCAGCCAATCGTACAATCTACAATGTGGTTTATCAGCTCGATGTCGTTGCAAGGCACGTAATAAGTAATATTATGTGAACAAAAAAATACTCAACTTTTTTCAGTTTGAATATTTTGCCATTTGTTTCTTGAATGCTTTACAGGTTGGCACGTACCGGCTTCATCTCTTACATTAAAAATAATTCATATTTCTGTCTTGGTACTAGCCATGGTATGTTATGCTGCGTTCTCTAGTACAATATTTTCCATTTTGTCTAATCAAAAAGGACCTATAATGAGTTACGACAGTCTGGTTCGATCGGATCTGCCAGTTATTGCAGATGGTTGGATACTTAACGCAATCCGTGCAGCAGAGGCAAGTGAAGTACCATTTTTCCAGGTTATCGATAATATCAATTTTCGTTGGCTGTGTTTAATTTGTTTCATTAGGATGTTCATGTGAAAAGAGGGTTACCAACATCTATAATATTGTCAAATCGTTCAAATATTCGAGAATCTTATAAATTAGTAAATTCTACCAACGCAGCCTTATTGTCAACAAAATTCGGTTGGCTGCAATATGCTTTCAACTGGAATGCAACAAGAATGGCTGATGTTTGTAGAACATTTACTATCTTCACGAATAATTTTGGAATGCCTATTTTGAATGTAATGTATATTCAACGAAATAGTTCTCTTCGAAAATATCTCAATTATCCGTAAGCGTATAATCTCGCTTTCCTATAAGTACAGTACAATTGGTAAAAAAACTACTATAGTCAATTAGTCAAAGGCGTAGCCAGGATTTGGCTTCGAGGGAGCAAACCCAAAACCTTAGGTATATATTTTTGCGATTTTATGTACTTTTTTGGTAAAATAACCTCTTTTTCCGGTATTTGGGGGGGGGGCAATTGCCCCCTTGCCCTCCCACATGACTACGCTAGTGACTATAGTAGTGTATCATATCATACGTATATATACTTATCAATTGTTAAAAACGCAATTTGTAAAAGTGTTTAAAAATCTGTTCGCTTAGGATAGTCGTTTTGACAGAGACTGGCGTGAGGCAGAGATTTATATCCATTCACCATGGGGAAAAACATCTTGTCTGCTTACCATCCGAAAATAACCCACAACAATTTGGAACCAGCGATGTTTTCTCGTTATACATGGTGTTGCTTACAGGCTTCATAGCCAGCATTGTCTTTCTCATTAAAGAAAAGGTCAAATTCTATCTGTCTCAATTTTATTGACGAGCTTCTTTCCTCTTTTTCCAAGCAAAGTCTATACAATTACATCGGATGGCAAGTGCATTAATAGCCTAAGAATATCAAGCTATTTATAAATCTCCATGTATCTGTATAACAATGATGTGATGCTTATTGCAACTTTGTCACATTCCATATTAAACGAAATAAAAACATGCTAAGAAATTGAATGAATTAGAAGCAACATATTTTATGAAGAACATCATTAGTGTACAAATATTGACACAATACAATTAGATTAATTGCTACATTTACAACTACAATAAGTCAATATCATAATTGAATTTGTTCTTTTCATGTCGGAAACATAATTTAGTGAGTGAGATGCTTTTTTACAACTTAATTTTGTATACTTTGAAAGCAAATATGAGAATGAGCTAGCAAATATTTATTAAAGTTTAAGTGAGTGCATTTTTACAATATCCACTCACATACGGTGAGCATGAAAATGATACGGCTCTATTTCTGCTGCCAAGTTTTCATTATGTTGTTATTTCAAAGTTCAGATTCAATGCACAGTAACTTCTATAAAGATATTCTAATGAATCACGATGTACTAATTGACGCAAACTGCTTTTACGGTAAGTCTTAATTGTAATATAATTCTAATTAGATCACTTTGTACACTTAGGTAACAAAATGCGTACAAGTACCATGTAAAATCATTTGATGAATATTTATTAAATTGATTACAGATTATGAACTCCTAAAGTCGTACTTCCATAGCCAGGTTGGATATTTTCGCATGAAGCCTAATGACTTTGTATTGAATATGATGGATTTATCTTTGATAGTATTAACATGTCCTACTAATAAGACTGAATTATTTCAATACTTACAGTCAGTAAGTAAAAAACAATTAACTGCTCCCAGTAAAATAGACACACCTTTATCTATTAAACCAAATTAAATGAACAATAAGCATGTGTCTAATATTTAAAGGTAGGGATTGTGTCAACTGCAAAAACTGTGTCTCCTCAACCTGTGTACATTGTACAATGGCCTGAATCAATCACCACTTGTTCATCTGTGAGACACCAAACTCTTCCCAATTTGCAAGATGACATTATTTTACAAGAAATTGTTACAAGGTACCCAATGGATTTCGATGTGTACTTGAGTTTCAACTGCCAGGATTTTCTTGGCGTTGGAAATAACGCTTTTAATGCATACATACTAATTGAGCTTTATTCTATTCGTAACACTATACCCATAATTCAACCAATATCAAATGGTGTTTTCAATCGCGAGTTATTTTCAGAAGATATTATCAATAAAGTTGAACGAAGGTCCAATTTTCATGGTGTTCCTTTAATAGCTGTTGATTATGTAAGCAGCAGTATTACTTTACTATAGATGTTAATTATGTACGTACTTTTCTTTAATGCACCATAATGTATCAAATCAAATAATTAAATATAAATAATTGGTTCAGGATGATGTAGGGCCGGAAAGTTTTGACGTTATTCAGGAGGATCTTATGCAAGATGAACTACAGTTATTTATAGCTTTAAGCCTGAATATTTCGTAAGAACTTGGAAACATCATTTAATTTTCATTTATTTTATTATTTTTTCTTGGACGAATGTGTCATATCCATATCTGATGTTTACTGTAGGCTGACGATTATTAATGGGACTGGATGGATTACTAACCCATGTTGTGATGATGGCAATATAACTTCCGACTTGGACTGTCCACTTTCAGGAATGGGAAAACAAATATTAGAGGGTGAAGCAGATTTTACATTTACTAATACTGAGCTTGTGTCTTACAGAGTCCGTTATTTGAAATCATTCCAACCTATTCAAGTAACAAGGTATAATGTTTTCATTATGCCGATTTACTTTCGTTTCATGAAGGCGAATTAATTAAAATATATCTATAGATACTTATGAGTCATTACAATTTCTTTTTACAAAACAAGAGTAATAGCAATTTTTCGTCAACCTCTTTGGAGTCTATTAAGAAATATTTACATAAAATCTTTCAATCCATTGTTATGGCTGGTCCTTCTAATTACATCGGGAATGATTATCTTTACCGTAATTGCAATTGCTAATATACAAGTGAGAATAGCAGGAAATCGTTTTACTCCTGAAGCCATTGATGTACAAGACAGTCAATATATTTCTAATGCAATATTGTGGTTAATAAGTTCGATTACAATGCAAGGTATGTTATTTTGTATACATACTGATGCAATAGTCAATGAGTCGCATTGCCGATTTCATGTTTTCTCGTTCTTACTTGGTTCTTGCTTTGTTTCAGGATGGTACATTTCTGCTGCATCTCTTCCATTTAAGATAATCCACATTTCAACCTTAATGCTTGCTTTAGTCTGCATTGCTGTATACTCTGGCACAATATTTTCCATCTTATCCAATCAGAAAGGACCTATAAAAGATTACCAAGACTTGGAAAGGTCCAATTTACCTGTTGTTGCTGATGGTAGAATGCTAATGGCGATCCATGCAGCAGAAGTAAGTTAAAATTATATTTTCAAATAAACCAAATTAGACGGATATAAAAAAGTGGTACAGGCAATGGAAAGTCATAAACACTGATTACATATATACATGCCTTCGCTGCTACTCGTATACACTGCTCTAATACTAATCATTCGCAGTCGGTGCTATTAGCATAGGCTGGCATAGGGTTAGGCTGTTCCTCTATCACTTAAATTACTATAATTGTTGTCCTACGTATAATATTTCTTAGGTCCTAAACAAGAATCGTGGAATCTCAAAATCCGTAGACATACAAATGACATATAATAATAATGTGGTAGATACTTATGAAACTTTCAGTACTACAAATAAAGTTTTATTAACATCAAAAGATGGTTGGCTTAAACTAGCTTTGACTGGGAACATCACAACTGCGAACGAATTATGTAACAATTTTTCCATGTTTTTGGACAACTATGGAATACCGATTTTAACCGTAATGTACGTGCACCGCAATAGTTCTCTACGAGAATTCCTCAATTACCCGTAATTATCTAAAACTTAAAAAAAAATACTATCTTTGTGTTGCAATTGATGTAAAATATAGTCATAAAATATATTATTTAAATCTGTCTTGAATTTTCACTGTAAATTCATCAAAAATGTTGTCTTAGGTTCGTCGTTCTAATAGAGACTGGGTTGAGACACAGGTTAGCTAACTTCGACTTCGTCGGCAAGAGTGTGCGTTGTTTAGAACCTGAAAAACAACCAGAACCTTTCGGAAATAATGAAGTTTTCTCTGTATACATGATCTTAGTTATAGGTTTCGCTTCAAGTATAACGTTTCTTCTGATGGAAAAAACATTTTCGTTTCTTAATTATCATCATCCAATTCGTTTTGCCACACCTTTAAAAAATGTATCTTTGAAATCTTTGATAAAATAAATAAATAGTCTGTGTAGATATGAACTATAAGAAAACTACACTACAAGTAGTAATGGTATCATCATTTCAATGTGCCGGCATCATATTATAGGTAATAATATTATCTCTTCCATGAGGTATTTTCACAGAGACAATTTAAAGGATCACGATTTTACTGTACCTATATACATACAAATTATCTCACCATCAGTACGAACGATAGGTTTCGCTTCACTTTAAAACATCCGTATAATCGTATTATCATTGTCACTAATATTAACCCTCTATCATGGCATGGCAGACTGGCCCTTTGATAGAGCAGCTCTTTTAAGAAAATCCAATGATATTTTTCCAGTCTCATTAAAGATATTCAAATACCAATATTCAACCAAATTCTAAAGAAAGGGATCCCTGATCCATAAGCTTGACTATATTCTCTGTAGGCCAAGCCTTTAAATTGTACCGTCCTGAACATTTCACCGTCTAAAAAATCTGTATGCTATATACCATTACCATTACACTGAAAATCATGGTGATGTTATGCACATGTACCATTAAACTTACAATTAGAGCACAATCGATTTTTGTAATCTATTTACTTTAACTTGCCCTAGACGTGAAGTCAAGTTCAGATTTTCAAATATGAACAATATCCTACACAAACGGGTGGACTCGGTTTATACTATTCTCTGATGACCCCTTCTATAATCTTTCGTCCTTTTCCTTTTTATATTTCTTACGAAGTCTATATGCAAGTTTATATTAGTGGCAGAAGTAATAAGGTAATAAATAATAAATTCGCATTAATATGCTTACCAATTGCATATGAAATTAAAACCTATAGCCTAAGCAATTAAATCAATTGAAAAGGTGTAAATGAATAATATGGTTTGTGTGCAAATATTGACATTGTATTACATAATTGCTCATTTTACTCTAACAATATAAATCCATTTCATAATTGGATTTGTTCTTGTTAAATTAAATGTTAAAAACTAACGTCAGCAATTTAGAGTGGGAGTGCTTAAATTATAACTTTGAATGTATTTTATTAGGAATTTCGAGAATGACATTAGTTCTAGGTACAGAGTTTATGTGAAAGAGTTTTTACGTAAAAAGGAATCAAAGCATGAAAATGAAAAAGCTCTATATCTGCTGCAAAGTTTTCATTATGTGTGTACTTCAAAAGTCATTGTCATTGCATAATAATTTCTATAAAGATATTTTAATGGATCACGATGTACTAATAGACACAAACTGTTTTTACGGTAAGTCTTACTTGTAATACAATTCTACAGATAATTCGATCAAATTGTACACTTAAGTATCAAAATATATACGTACCAATGCCATGTAAAATCCTTTACAGATTTTGAACTCATAAAGTCGTACTCTATTCGCCAGGTTGGACATTTTCGCATGAACCCTAATAACATTTTGCTGAATATGAATGATTTGTCTGTGATGGTATTAACTTGTCCTGCAAATAAGACTGAATTATTTCATTACTTACAGATGGTAAGGAGAAAAAAATCAATTAGTCATTAGTCTACAGAAATTACTATTCTTATTCATTGTACAGACCTAAATGACCAAAAACATGTGCCTGATATCTAAAGGTAGCGTTTGTGTCAATTGCAAAAACTGTGTCTCCTCAACCCGTGTACATTGTACAATGGCCTGAATCAATCACTACTTGTTCATCTGTGAGACACCAAACTCTTCCCAATTTGCAAGATGACATTATTTTACAAGAAATTGTTACAAGGTTCCCAATGGATGTCGATGTGTACTTCAGTTTGAACTGCCAGGATTTTCTTGGCTTTGGAAATAACGTTTTGAATGCATACATATTAATCGAGCTTTATTCTATTCGTAACACTGTACCCATAATTCAACCAGTATTGAATGGTGTTTTTAATCGCGAGTTAATTTCGGAAGATATTATCAACAAAGTTGAACGAAGGTCCAATTTCCATGATGTTCCTGTGAGAGCTGTTGATTATGTAACAAAAAATAAAATTAATACACTTTTCTTATACAAGAGCAATTTTTCTAATAAGTGTAATTAAACATACGCGATTGTTTCTATATCAGGTTTATTTCCGAGTGAAAAGTTTGGACAATATACTGAACGAACTAATGTCATACATTGCTTTAATGCTAAATATTTCGTAAGAATCATTTAATTTCATTTAAGGGCATTATAAGATTTATTACTCTTTATTTAGCATCCTTAAATACTGCAATTAACTACATTTATCTCACTTAAGTATTCATCAATAAAGTAGTATGTAATTGCAGTTTTGTATGGTAAGATAATGATTTTTTGATGTGTTGAGTTTTACTCAATTCCCTACACATACAAACTTGCAATTAAATGAAAAAACTACCGTATTTCCTCTTATTTTAGCCTTGGCTAAAATTATGCAAAATGGATTTCGGGCAGGGCTATAAATAGGGGGGCTACCATTAGAATGGGGACTAAAATTAGAGGAAATACGGTGTATCATATTTCCTTAATGTGTATTTATGTATAGCAACTACATGGTTTAAACATGATAAAACATTTTATTATTTCCTGTTAAACGTCTGTGTGATATCTTATGTGTTGAAGATTGACCATTATTAATGGGACTGAATGGATTGGCAACACATGTGATGGATGGGGAAAAGAACCTACTAACTTGGACTGTCCACTAACTGGAATGGGCCAACAAATTTTATCCGGTGAAGTAGATTTTACGTTACGTAATAATGAGCTTGCCCCTTACAGAGTGCGTTATTTGAAAGCGCTTCAACCTATTAAAGTAACAAGGTACCCCATTTATTTTTCATTAAGTAAACTTTAGTTTCATGAACACTAATTAATTAAAATGATTGCAACTTCTTCATGTGATCTTGCCAAACAAGAGTAATAGCAATTTTTCGTCAACCACATTGGAGTCTATTAAGAAATATTTACATAAAATCTTTGGCTCCATTACTGTGGCTGGTTTTTCTAATTACATCGGGAATGATTATCTTTACCACAATTACAATTTCTACGATAAAAGCACGAATGCCTAGAATTCGTTCTTGTGCCCCTGAAGCCATTAATGCACACGGTGGTCAAAACATTTCGCAGGCAATATTGTGGTTCATAAGTTCGATAACAATGCAAGGTACGCATTATTTTGCATACCTTCTAACGCTATATTTAATGAGTTAAAGTAACATTGCCGGCTACATGTTCTTTTTATTCTTGCTTTGTTCAGGATGGCACATTTCAGCCGCATCTCTCCCATTTAAGATAATCCACATTTCAACCTTAATGCTTGCTTTAGTCTGCATTGCTGTGTACTCTGGAACAATATTTTCCATCTTGTCTAATCAGAAAGGACCTATAAAAGATTACCAAGGCTTGGTAAAGTCCAATTTACCTGTTGTTGCCGATGGTAGAATGCTAATGCATGTCCGTGCTGCAGAAGTAAGAATTTATTTCCAAAATAGTGGTACAAAATTATTGTTATTGTTTCTTGCATTTCTTCATTTCTTAGGTCATATATGGCAATCGCGGATACTCAAAAGACGTTGTAAAAATGACAGATCATCGAAATGTGGTAGACGCTTACAAAACACTCTCTACCACTAACACAGTTTTATTAACATCCAAAGATGGTTGGCCGCAATTTGCTCTCACTTGGAACGTCACAACTGAGAACGAATTGTGCAGCAATTATTCTGTGTTTATAGACAACTATGGAATACCGATTTTATCCGTAATGTACATGCACCGCAATAGTTCTCTACGAGAATTCCTCAATTACCCGTAATTACCTAAAATTTAAAAAAAATACAATCTTTGTGCTACAATTGATGTCAAAAATAGACATATACTATGAATTTGACTTGAATTTTCACTGTAAGTTCATCAAAAATGTTGTCTTAGGTTCGTCGTTCTAATAGAGACTGGTTTGAGACACAGGCTTAATAACGGCAAGAGTTTGAGCTGTTTAAAACCTGAAAAACGACCAGAAGCTTTCGGAAATAATGAGGTTTTCTCTGTATACGTAATCTTAGTTGTAGGTTTCGGTTTAAGTGCAGCTTTTCTTCTGATAGAAAAAGTATTTTCGTCCCGTAACCATTTTCATACAATTCATTGATGATTGACACACCTTTAAATAATGCATCCCGAAAATCTTTGTTCGTTCGTTCATCTTTCAACCTAAAATTCAATCTATAGCTATGTAGTTTGTAGCTTGTATGTAATTTAATTTGTTCTAGGAATAAAATTAAACTCTTTAAAACTTTTATTATCAACACTAAACAATAAAGATTATAAGATATAAAATCGAAGTCTGTATCTGAATCATTAATTTTAGTAAAAAACAGTCCATGTACATTATACAGATTTAAATTTGTTTCTACTATGCAGGAAAACTTTATTATTTCATACGAAAATCTTAACTTCTCCTAAATTACATATACTCATGTATCAATCATTTATATCTTATTATACAAACAAAACAGTCAATATGCATCTATATCTGTACAGTTACATATTATCATTCATTTATGCATCGAATTATTTTATACATTAATAATTAATACACACCTACTGGTTTTGCCAAAACATTATTATCAAACAAATCAAACACACATTTACACGTAACATTGAAAGTAGGTAAGTCATTTATTTCACGGTGGTAGTCTGCTCATTAAGAAAAAGATCAGAACTTATTCTTCACATGTAATCTGAGATTTTTACTTGTGGCGAGGTCACTAAATAGTCAACGAGCTCTCCTGATTTTTTATACAGGCTCTTCACACTCCCGGATAATAAAATTGGTATTTGTAACTGACATTCGAGAGACCATTGTTTGGCTATTGGGATCCCCTCCTGGAGATTTAGACTTGTCTGTTTAAACAAACAAAAATGATATTTATTTTTCGCAAGTCTTTCGTACTTTCTAAATAAAACATTTTTATATTATTTGTATTTTCACTTACGACTTCTCGAGTGGAAGGTAACCCGTGATGAGACCGAATTGAGACTAGCTGGAAACAACACAGCTCTGAAAGCTTGCCGATACTGTTTGTTCATGAATACGTATATTATGGGATTAACACATGCTGACATGTACACTAGGACGTAACCGACCATGTGCATCACTAGACAATTAAACAAACATCTCACTTTAAGTTCATATACTAATACCATCATGCATAAAAAATTGATATAGGTAATATTTCGCATCAGAGTGTTTAAACAACGTACCTGGATATTGAACACAAACATCTGCAGTTTTTACAATCGTGATGGGGAGATAACAAGCTACAAACGACAGAAAAATTACCAAGACCATTTTTGTGATCCTCCATTCATTTTTCCTATTTTTCGTTTCCCGAATATCTGAGCGCACTGAGTGTCTTCGCATTCTATTTTCTGACCTAAAAGAAAAACAATTATTACACATTTTGTTTTTAAACGTTTACTAACAAAAATTACATTTCATCATTAATATTTGATAACTTTAATTTATGGATCCTATGTCAGTGGTTCGAAAGCATTAATTTCTGATAATGTACGGAAGAACATAATTTAAGAGTTCTAAAATTAAAGTGCCTTATGTATTCTTATTCTTACTTTCTAACAGTCCAAAATATTCTTGCATAACAAAATATGATGACGGTGCATGGAATAACGAATGCAATTATAAAGAGAGCCTTTTTTGACGATCTTTTGTTGTCATCCTCCAGAATTGTGCATGTTCGTAACAATGGATCATAGCCAAATTTACCTAAAAACAAATCAACGTTAAATTTTCATCACTCTGTCAATTTGAATACACATTTTGGTGTATTTAAACTTACCCCAGATCCCAAATAAAGTAGGCAACTGCATTATAAAGCTGAATATCCAGCAAAAGGCAATCATCACCCCAATCCATATTGGTCTGTATATTTTGGCATACAAAGTATTGCTTGTTATCATCATGTATCTAAAACATGAAAGAAAATTCATTACATCTTTAATCAATAATGATGGAGAATATTACGCATCTAAAAACAAAGTATGTATGTATATGCAACGTAATTCCAATTTACCAATGGTTAAGTTAAAGTTGTGAATTGCTTACACATAAAACTTATTCATATATAAGAATGTATTGTAGTGTTTTGTGAACATTGGAAATCGGTACCTGTTGATTGTAATCATAGCTATAGAGAGCAAAGAAACTCCAAGATTGCCGTATCTTGTGAGAGGAAACAAAGTGCAAAGAAATTCTCCATGTATCCAATCTCCGTATATGAAGTTCGATGCACTGAACGGAAGAACCAGTAAGCAGAATAGAAAATCTGCTACACATAAGCTGAAACATGTTAGAAACAAATTTAATTAGAATTCCTCAAGCTCTATTTAACGTGTAACATTTGCATATCACATTCCAAATGAAAAAAACTCTTCACGCTACTCATTCATTCACTGAACGAAAACATTAGAACAATGAATGTGTACATTACCTAATTATAAAGGCCGCAGCAATATTTCTAACCCGTTGACATCTGAGCAAGGCGACAACAGTTAATGAATTTCCGATTAAACCTACAACTATAACTGCAATTATAGCTATAGCTCCGACTTTTAACGACCACGGAGGAAACCTACTTACATTGAAAATTATTGGTATTTGTTAAAATTAATATTCATGCAAATTCAAGCCAAACTATAAAAATATGCTGTATGGAAAACAACAGTTTATTTTATTACAATTAATAAGATTTTTAGTCTTACCTTGCGAATTCTGAAACTTCTGTAGCATTGCCATTGCCACAAGAATCCATGGCTGACTGAGATAAAAGTTTAACTGTTCAATAAAATTGGGAATCTTTGTCCCTGTGTGTACTAGCTACTGTACTGAAGCTTAATATTCATAAAAACATAACGGACAACACTTAATATAAAAACTTTGGCATAATATTTAACGTAAGTCAAAAAAGTAGTTAACGAAACACAAAAGAATCTTAGGTCCTCATGTGACCCAAGCACAATCACCACATTTTATTCTACTTTGTACTATGAAGCATTATCATTTCACCACAGAATGCAAAAGAAGACACACTTTAAACAAAACAAATCGTCTCAAATTGTATGAGAAATGTGCGAAACGTCGATGCGTCAACAACTACAAGAAAGTATTATTCCTAAGCACTAAGGAAGTAGGTAAACAAATTGAGTGTGACAAAATGAAACTCGTGTTAATATTTTAAATGCTGAAGTCATGAGCAGATAAATCCGTTTAAGTAAACACTCTTCAAAGATGTGAAGCCGTGTTTTGTGGTTGACAGAAAGTAATCCCACACACACAGCTAGTATGTTCCTACAACAATTGTTAACACGATGATTAACTTTGTTTACAAGAATTGCACATTTTGCATTTTATTTTCCTATATAAAAAATTGTATATCTGCTAAATCCGTTGGAACAAGTGCACGGCAAGTTCTAGTAGTACAAAAGTATTACTAACATAAGAGCACTGCGAGAGGCAACTCAACCAATAGCTAACCACAAATCTCTGTCAAAACTTGATATGTGTCATTGTATAGAAATAAACTGAAAATAATCAGGAAGCTGAACCAACCTCACAGTAAATAATAATAATACAAACCAAAGCACGTTGAGGTAATCAAATCAATATACACACACACAGAGTACTACAATATTATATCTATATCTTCCACACATCAGTAAAAATCAGGTCCAGAGTGTCTGTAAATATTAAAAACATACACTGTAACAGTACATTCACACTAACAATATGGAAACAAACTGATTAAGAGACAATGTAGAGGCATTGGGTCTCGCTGTGAGTGTGCCAGTGACAGTGAGTGCTCATGTTCTGCTTTGCTCTCTTGGCTCTCAGACTCCTATGCAAATGCAACTTCAATATAAATATAGAAAGATTGCGTGTGTAACGTAGTTCATGTATGTAAAAAACTTGCGTTTACGATACCACTCTCTAATACGGAAAGACCACAGACTTATTATAATAACTATTATTTGTTCTATTTCACAACAGTGTACACAAGAACACTAGTGGCGATGTTTCTGTGTTGATCTTCCTTTTACTACTTATACTGCATACTGGAGTCTCGGGTGACAGTCTACATACAGTACACATGTGCTGCAATGAATTAAATTAAATTGGCTTCGGCTATAGGATATCGTTGCACTTCACTTGGCTTCATATTTTTAATTTTCCTATGGAAATCATACGTACATGTGCCCTGGTATTTCTAGTACAGTACACACACAAATACATGTGGTGTACACAATTATATAGTAAGTAACCTAAAACCTAATACCATTATATAAGCATGTAACCGAAATACTTTATTATGTAAATGTGTCTAGTGTACTAGTAGTGTATTTGCAATAGGTAGTAGCTACTAGCCTGTAAGTGCATTCCATCCACATAATAACTTCATTTCTGGGAATTCAACTCAAATAACTTATACAATAAAAATGCTGTGTACAACAATGCCCCAGTCTTACTCTTACACAGTACACACTTAAGCCGTAAAGCTGGTTGTATAACTTGCATTTATTTATAGAGCCTAAACGTTCGTTTTGCTTTGTTTCTTTGATTTTCTTTCATACACACTTGTGAAGTAGATAGGTGTATGTTATGCAATATATTTTCCACTGTGCATACTTAGTACATTTTCAACTGAATTGGTTTATTTTGTATTCAAAACGTGGATGGTTGTACGTTTGAATGTTTTGAAAGTATTCAATAAATCACATTTTTATATTAGTCTGACTGGGGGCGGTACAGTTGAGACTGTTCTGGGTAATTATGACGCGTAACAGGAAATCGGGTTAATGTTGTTGGCTCTTATCTCAAAGTCCTTCTGTGCCATAGTAATGTTCCATATCATTCATATTGCATTTCAAAAGCACCACACACAGTCTATTATGGTTCATTCGCACTTTGGAGGTGTAACCACAAACATTTTTAATGGCTTTGATTTTTCTTTCCGCGTATACTAAAGCTGCCACTGTACTCGTGGTTGTATTACAATACATACAAGTATTTTGAGCTTTAGACTCTATGAATTGACATCGACACCTATAATATGTTCCATAATACTTGTGTACGTTTGCTTACTTTGCACCTTGCTTGATTTTATGCCCACAACTCGAAGTTTCGAAAATACATGTGAGTCTGTGAGTGTATATATAGTTAAAACAATCTATTTTTAACTAGACTATTAGTCACTAGTTGCTGCCGGTTTTTGTCTTGTTTTCATATTAATAGAAATTCAGTGGCGCATATTCACATGAATTGTATTAACATAAGTATATTGTAGGTACCTAGTTAGTACTTGAAATCTAGCCTCATCCAGTACAGTCCAAAGGTCTTTGTATGCACTTCCTATAATTCTTATGCGACACTACCTATGGCTACTAATACGAATACACAATAATCGTAACAGTTCACTCAAGAGTATGACACACTATGTAAAGAGTAATAGATCGGCGCGTGTTGATAGATATGGACAGCCGCCAATCTACTTTGTCAATTCATTTTTGCAGTTGACACAAAAAATAGAAAAACAAATTGTGATTCTGCTTTTGCTAAACCACATAGATGCATATTATTATCGCATATGTGCCTTCAATATCATCTCACACCACGTACTTGCCCTTTTACACAGCCAACACAGCATTGAATTACACAATCCTAGGAATGTAAAGTAAAACTTCAGAAACACTCTTATATTATGCTTTGGGTATACAAATGGATCCAACGATTCAACACGATGAGAATAAGAATATAAATATTTGTATTTATACATTTAATTTACATTCAGTCAAAATAACTGCAATAACATCAGTATCTACATCAAACATAGCAAGTGACAACTATTGTGTATTGTGTCGATATTTTATATTATAATCTATCAATTTGATCAATGTTTGAATTATAACAAAGATAGTATTGGAAATATCGCAGTGTGGCAGTATTCTTTGAAATACAACTATGAGTTAGCTATGGACAAATACTAGTCAATACTTCTGACAGACATGTGTGTAGAGAATGTGTGTGTACATATTATCAATAAAATATGTAAGACTAACAGTTAATCATTAGTAGCGAGTATTTTTAGATAAAAAATAGTTTGTAATCTAATACATATGATTTTTCTTTTTAATAAAAAAAATCTGTTAGTTTATAAAATTTTGATTCAATATTTGAATATAAAGTGTACATGTATATGTATATAAGTAGAAAGTAGCAACCAACCTGTGTCGAAATTCGCAAAGTGTATACCTATGCAATTTTTATCATATTATGAAATGCAAAATTCAAAGTTTGTTATAAACTAATTTCAGGGCATCGCAAATGACACATTTTGTAAAATAACATTGCAGAGTACTTACATAAAAAAGAGCTATAACCGGATGAAATCGATAAGTAGTAACAAGATGGTTTAAATATACCAGTTCGATTAATCGGCATTTCCTCAATTAAAAAGCGGTCATATCCATATCCTGCTTCTCAGGGCATCAAATCTCAATTGACTGATATAATAAAATACTGTACTACAATATCATAATGATAAAGTATACCAAATAGCGGTATAGCGGGCTTGTATGTTTTGTTAATGATTCGTAATATTTGTTAGTAGCACTATGCACTAATAGCAATCCCACGCAACTAAGTAAGGATCAAACATACATCTATGATAGTAAACAAAGAATACAATTTTGTTAACTGCCAAATACAGTAGAACGCAATACATATTTGGTGTCATTTTATCATGGAATATATGTCCATGAAAGAATACAATGCCATGTCAGATGTCCGAAGTGCTGTGTCCAAACAAGGCAAATTCTGCGTATTGTTTTACATTTCCACTCCATACTTCACTCGCATTTTTTACTAGGTATGTGTTTTGTCTGTCTCTCTTGATAAGCTTAGAAAAGTGTGAGAAACACTCCTTTTTACCATTCGTATATTATGTGTATTACTTATTGAATACATAAAGGGTATAAGTAGGTAATACATAATGTTAAAACACAAATGCATGCATACACCCGAAATAAGTGTACAAGGTAATAAATATGTAGTTATAAAATCTTATAAAAAATGTATGCTAAGTTAAAACGTATGAAAAATGTTTCTTTCGCATTTGTGAAGTTTCCTCTTACTAACCATTTTTAGGTTTATTTGGTTTTATGTTAAATGCAATGTTCATTTTTCAAATAAAATGTCATTACTTCATATAAACTGAAATACCATTAAGTAGGTACACAATAAAATATTATAGATCAGCCTACGCCCAGATTTGTATTTGTAGATTTGCCCAGAATCTTTGTTAGATTCATTTCAGTGTTTACCTTTAAATTCTATACGATTTCCAATAAAGTAAGCCAAGTTTATTTTTTTAACACAAGTACATCGTGTCTCATTTAACATTCTGTATTTTCCTTTGTTTACAATTCTTTTTTCCAGTTATAAAAAGAACAAGCGTACAACAGTAACTCACACATGCATCACAGTGTGACCATTATCTTGTTTACATTTAGTCACGCAAGTCACCATGTTATACTTCTAGCTGAGTGCAGTTTTTGTACTAGAGCAGTACTTGTCTTACAATCCTATAATCCTACGCATCATACAACATGTAATTTACAATTCTTGAGATTCCTCCTTCCTTTCACCGTACAATGTGTAACAAGTTATCAAGTTAACACTTACAAAGTGCTGCTCTCCAACTCAATAATAATAAATTGGGTTTGACAAAAACGAAATTAGGTAAACATAAACAAGCAAGACGCTATTGACACAAGACCTGTAGTCTAGTCACACAGTCACACTCTCAAAATTCAACTTAAACACACGGAGTGATTCAAAGTAAACTGATGGGGTAACACTTTTATACCAGACTGCGCACACTTTCAATCGTAACTCCAACATTAAAACTACATTTCACAATATTAGATGAGAGTATGAGAGCAAAATGCTGTGAAATCGTGCTGTAAGTAGAAAACAGGAAATCAAAACAATGTTAGCGTAATGCACAAAAAGTGAGAGTATGAAAATATGTAATATGTACTTCGATGTAGCTTAAAATGACTGTTTCGAAGAAATACTTGTGTACAACTGCTAGACCTACTTATAAAGTCCAGAGAAGACTTGGAGTAGCAAAGTTCTTTAGTATAGCATTCACATACATTAGTATAAATTTTAGTGCTGGAAAATTGGTTTTGTAAGTTGAACAAGCTGTATGTATGCAGATTAGATAGCTAGTATATTACGACTTGTTGGATACATTACATTAGTTGACATGAGATGGTGAGTCACAATATCGACTTGATGTCGTTGGTTGAAAGAAATTGTAATCTGACGCTCGTAACCAAAGACAAGTAATTTGTTGCGTTTGTAAAAGTATTATAATACTAGTGAATCAAATCTCTCGCTCCGTGCGGGAAAGGTTGCATGCACTTGCACGATATGATTTTAAACCAGTTTACTTAGCTGGCCTAGCTTTGTTAAATCTATACAGGCAGAAAATTACGCTCTTAATTAATATAAGCCGTTTTTAGTGAATTTATTTTCAATTCTGACAAATATTTGTTTACTCATGTTATTAACACTTTACACATTTAAGTACCTAAATTTCATTTGTATAAGTGTAATTTTTCTCAATCTTCCTCTTTATTTCACTTTTTAAAAAATCACTTTTCATCTCTATTTTTCTCAGTTTTATTTTTATTCAATCAATCCATTTTTTCAATGTTATTTTTTATTATACAAATAAATGTACCTATTACATATTATTATACTTATTCACTTATTCCCTTACCACTCAATTATCAATCGATTTTATTCCTCCCAAACTCTATTTTTCAATTTTTCTGATTAAAGTAAATCGCACTCCACTAAAGCTATATTTCAATTTCCGTTTTATTTTATTAGTAATACTTCCTACAGATTAAGTAAGCTTTTATATGTGAAACTATATACTAGTTATGAAAAGCAAGAAAGTCTAAGTGTTTTTACAAAAATTTGTTTCAAGAAATACTTTAAAAACAACACCAAATAAATATATAATATTGTGATAATGTAGGTACTCTTAGTGATGCATTGCATGATGGTACACAGTGACTCATTGACACGTTAAGATTATAGTAGGGTAAATGCTGCTTATCTACATATACACATTAGATGCATGCTGCACATACTTATCAAGCGTTATATTTCTTATTTCGGCTTGAGTCGCTGGTAAATGCGTGTGCATGAAATAGTGCATTTATTTTAGTCACAGTGGATCATTTGTTTAGTCTG
The DNA here is from genome assembly GCA_034694085.1 of Pogonognathellus longicornis. Taxonomy (NCBI): domain Eukaryota; kingdom Metazoa; phylum Arthropoda; class Collembola; order Entomobryomorpha; family Tomoceridae; genus Pogonognathellus; species Pogonognathellus longicornis. The sequence continues at coordinate 25,964 of JAQFYB010000570.1, forward strand.
TTCAGGGTTTTTATTTGAAATTCACAAGGGGATACTATGAAGATGTAAAGGAGTGATGTCCGTAGGAAGTTGTGCACTTAACCCGGCACATCAAGATGATTAACTCACCCTCCCTGCACTGCCTCATTGTATGGAGATATTATTACACACTATTCGGCTGACCCTGATTCTGTCCACTGATTGATACCGCTGCTCTGTTGAGATGTGATGATAAAAACAGTAGTAAAAGATGAAGGGGGGACTGGTTATGTAAAAGGATGACTTTTAAGGCTCCCTTCCTCCTCAATAAATTATGTGATCTTCATAATGAATATATGACAAGAATGACAAGGAAGAGAAGTTTAATCTTACCCTTTCAAGTTGCACGGACTAACGCAATAATAAAGTCTAGCCCTCTAACCTCAAAATGCATGGACTCAACATCCACATTGCGCATTGTATCAATTCTACAGATACTATTTAGAACATGAATTTAGTTTTGCTGAACTTGAACTTTAGTGTACAGAGAGCGATAATATTCAATATTAATAACATTGTGGAATTACACCATACTCTTGTCCTCCCTTAGATTATTGCATATTGACTTTATTCTTCATTTGTATAAAAACTTATTTAAAGATCCAAAGTGCTGCATCTTCTGAATGTGTGTAGATGTCTTTGATTGTAATTGAACAGACTATACATACAGTTTCGATCAACATGTAGTTTTTGAACTATGAACTACATTGATATCAATGTAAAACTTGGTTCTCTCATTCTTTCTGAAATACATGATGCTGAGTATTTACCTTCCAAGTCCAACCTTCCTGTCTGATGATTTAGTACTGTATGTGACATAATTAATTAATTAATATCATGTACTAGAATTTAGGCTGGTGTAATGGCTAATATCAGTACTATAATGCATTAAACAGGAAGATATATAATACTTTGATCAAATGATACTATTTACATTGGTAATGAGTAAGGGTCTGTTAGTTTAGTTTATGTAACTCATTCAGTCAGCCACAGAAGAGGTTAATAACATCCTTAGTCACTCTCGGTCCACTTCTGGACACTTTGACATGTGAAATGTAATTTTACAACTTTCTGATTAAATTCCAAATGTATATACATGTACCATTCATGATTTGGTCAATGATCAAAGGAATCTAGGTATTTGTTTGCCACTGCGTCATTCACAGATGTGTATATACAGATAGTGAGTTCATGCATCACCTAAAAGATACCTGTATGTACATGAGTTTGCACGTAGGTAAGTACAGATAGTAAAGGTGCATTAAACTGTACGTATATAATATTAATGATGCTACATGTAATACCTAATTTTGTCAATCAATATCTTGTTTCGTACTTTTCGTACAACGACCTGAGATTTTAGGATGAAGGACTGTGAATTGTAAACCACATTTGCGACCGCCGTTGACTCATAAAATGTAAATACAGTTACATACAACATGCAGGAGTGAAATATTATTTTGTACATCGGCATCAGTAGGGTCAATTCAGCAATCAGAGAGGACATTTTTATGTTCATATGTATTCATAAATAATGAGTTGCAGGTTTTTCAGAGAAATATTACGGTTAACATACCTACCGCAGTATGTAAATACATACCTTTACCTACTTTACCTACTACCTATACACGGCATTACATAATGTAAGCTGTAATTAGTTTTCTCATCTTGGTTAAATACCTGCCAGGAGAACAGAATCTTTATGTGATCTAGCTGGAGAAAAGTCTTCCTTTGCTGATAAATGTCTTATCACGTTTTAGATGGCGCGCTCTAATCTTTATGATTCTCCGAATCTCAGACTCTTCATTCTTGTACATATTCAGGCAGCCTATAAGTTCATCATTCCATTATGCATTAGGTAGGTACTTTGGTTAGTAGAATTCAACTATTTATTTACATACCACTACCTATTCATTCAGTAATAATTAATCAATGAATACTCAAGAAATAGTATTTACCTATAGTAGGTAGTCTATTTTTTTTCTAAGATAGATATTTGAACGATAAATGGTAAGTATGGAATGTATAAATGTATGCAAGTCTATCTATGTATAAGTGGTACTGCAGTGCATCTCTATCTCGTCAATTTTTACCATTATTGTAAACCTGCATCACAATTATTATATTAATTCATAGCTAGATTTTTCAAGCATTCTTGGTCTACTTCTATAGCCTATGCGTTTGATGTGAATGTAAACACATAAACAAGGATATATCTGTACAAGTAAGATGTTTAAACCTTATTAATAAACTGTCAAATGCACTGGGCATGGTATGAATCATTCATTTGCAATTTGCAATGTAATAACATTGGAGTGCCAGGATACACTTCTTTTCTTGTACTCCAACAATGTCTGTCACTATTCGCTTCACTACTCTCACTTCATTGTGCTGAAGAACTACTATGCTTTTGTGTTGGTCCAAAGTCCAACCCAATGTCAAGTTTGACTGTGTGTATACCTTTCTGCTCTAGAAACTTTTCTTCTCTGCTGCACTTGTCTTGTACAAACAAGTTGTCTAATTTCATCATGTAAAATCTATGTACAGTGTAGTAAATAACTTTTCAGCTACCTTGGGGAGCAATTGAGTTAGTAGATAGATACTCAACATACGTGACAATCCCTTTAGAAGTCTCACTCAGGACTTCATTTTCATAAGTTCATCATTCATACATTCATTTTGTTTATCTCACTCTCACAACACAAATATTAGCTTGTGTGGATGTAATAATGAAAATTAGCACCGAATCCGACGCAGCAATATCAAGACGCATAAATAAAAAGACTACCAATACACTTACTACCTTCAATAAAATAGACAATGTATTGTAGCAGTTAATTTTCTTTGATAAGCTTTGTATGCATACTAAAAATTAAAATGGACCCTGTAATAATGTGTACCGGTCACGGTTCATTAAATCTTTTGTTACAACTACAACTGCAGGGTTGTACACAATATTCATGGGTATTTAGGTAGGAATTAGGTATAAATAAAGGTTATAGATGTAATATAATTATATTTATTAGTCATAATATTGATTTGCCAGACCTTGGAAATAATAAGATTGAATAAGTCATAAGAAAATTTAATTAAAATGTATCTGTATATGTAGGTATCTTCTGTCGAAACGAATGAAATCATTTTAATCAACTTGTCAAGTCACATTTCAGTATAGTTTGTAAGACACAAAATTGCGCATTGCATCCGTAATAATAAAGTGTAGTCTGTGAACTTTATAATCAACTTATTCAGTCCAAAAACTATTTCAATGCATAGTAAAATATATTTTCCAGACCAATGACTCATCCATTTCGATCCCACTGTTGCATTAAATTTGTTCCAGGGGGTTTCAGTAGGTATATAGGATTATTGTGGCGAGGTCTATGTCATGGGAAATGCGTAATAAGAGTACCTATAACAATATAGTTTTTACCTACCTGTAGTACACTACTGATAGAATAAATCTACTGGGTTCTGAAATATGTTTTGACCTAGAGACGTTTCTTTACAAAATTAGCATTTCTCATATCAATTCAGATGCTGCCAGGGTGAGGGTGACACTTCCAATATTCTACCATAACAGAAATGTGACAATAGAGTGAGGTTCAAGGTTGTACAATATCATTTCTCTTCTTGTAAGATGTAAAGGTGTAGGTACTGTGTTAGTGTACATAGCATTGTAGACCTACTATTTACATTACAATACAAGTAATGGAAGTCTCAACCAAAAACTGCTTGTCGGTAAAGGAGAAAATACCTGAAGTAGGATGACATTGAGTACTGTGTGCGTGTTACGTACATAACAACACTCACTCGGATGGTTGTTCATAACAAGTTACGTTGCTTTACTTGATATGCTCTGGTCAATTTGTTTGACTGAATCTCATCCGTAGCATGAAATTGTTTCTTAATGGAATTTTATAGTGCATCGAATCACGTATCAAGTCCCATGTGATTTGAGTTGAGGAAGGTCATTGTAAAGTGAAATTTTGTTTGTTATAAATAAGAGAAATAAATGTAGTACGTATTGCTAACAATATCCATATGTATCCTTCCTAAGTACTTTATATTATGTATGGCAAAGGAAAGCTTTTAGTGCTATAAAATGAAACTAACATTTTATTAGGAACTTGTACATACATATGGATAGATTATGGACAGGTAAAGTGAGCTGTAGGATGAGTGTAGTTGGCATGTGTCAATTGAAGTATTTATTCTAAATACCTATGCGTCAAACTTTAAACTAAACGCGTCAACGAAGTCTATAGAGGCTAATTTTATACCAAAAATATAAATACATACCTTTATACTTGTATAGAAAAATTGGATTGCAATTGGAAAATACACTTTTTTGCCATGTTATGGACAGAAGTTACTAAATGGTTAATACTTAGGTTACTTCAATTACCTACTTAAATACTTAAATTGTTAGTTATTATTTACATATAAGAATGTAGATAATAATATGTTGAAAACAGTCAATATCTGCGCTTAGTATTCCAATTATTACATTTATGTGTGTAACATTGAATCTGAATGAGTGTAAATTGGTAAAAAAATAGAAGCAAATGTTTTTTCATTGTCAAAAAACAGCACAGATAACCTATGAGTATGCAAATTATAAAATAGAGTACACCGAATACCTTAGACCAGTTTTGTATAAAAGTAGGTACCTACATCTATATAGGTAGGTACAGGTAGTGGGTAGGTAGGTTTTCCCTTTTCTTCGTCTTATAGTACACAGAACATACTCCTGGTGTGTGGGAGACCTAGACGTTGTAGGTGTAGCTAGGTATTATACAAATAATGCTCAATAAAAATGTTCAATACAAAAGCAATCCTTTAAGTCGAAGAAGAGCAAGTATATCTTCTGAAAAGTATTTTTTTGTAGAAAGCTCATTTCTGTGTCTTTGATCTTTCCAAAAGCATGTTCGACTGTTATCTTGTAAGGAACCCATCCTTCATTGACCCACTTCTGAGTTGAACCGTTTTTAATCTAGGTTTTACGAAGTGTATCGTTTCATCTTTCTACATACATAGTATCGTAGTGCAGCACGACCAGTACAAAAGATGTAAAAGTTATAAACAAAAATTGGGGAAATCCTACAATATGTACTTACATAAAAGAAGTCTATGAGAATTCTATTACCATTGGTTAAAACGAGTATAAAGAAAAAAAACTGACTCAAGATTTACAGAACCTTACATCAACCTTAATGGTAAATGATGTCACTCGAACTAACGAAGTATGCATTAATGATTTCAGCTGAAAAATGTTAGAACATTTTCCCTTTTTACTTACACGGAATCTCAATCTCTATCTCTACAAATAACTATTGTCTGGATCTAGATGAGTCTCCCTGCAATTGTCCTTGACAAATCTCAAAAAAATGTGTCACTATTTCACCTAGATTTAAAATCCTTAAGGCATGACAGAACGAACGTTTTACAACTACCTACCTGTCGTATTTAGTCTAACAGGGACTCATTCAGGTAGTTTTCCATTTGTAAGTATCCACTTCACGAAGGTCAGGGTCCAGTCGAATGGTGTTTCTCTGGTTAAGACTAACTCTTCATGTAATAATGGGAAAACCCAAGGCATTACAGAATACAGACACTAGGAAATAGGGAACCATCTATATAAGAAACTGAAAGCGTTTTCCGTCAGTTTTTTCTGCACCACTACCTACCCAACATCACGTTCTCTAAATAAAAATCAAGTTAAAGTAGATCTGATAGAATAAAACTATCTCCAACAGGCTTGGAAAATGAGTCTGTTTAAAGAGGTAATACATTTTCCATTATTTTGTATCAATAATAAATACTAAAGTGTAGAATTGTTTGCAATTTTAGTACAAACATTTTTGTCTCAGTTTAGTCATTACAGCCATTAGTCTCATTATAGCTAAAGTAGGTAGGTATTGTGCCTTATAAATAAAGTTCTTTGATGACAAATCTGGAACTGAAAATTGTCGAACAATGAAAGTTCTGTTACAAAACTTTATTTGGATCTAGGTTATTAGCCTGTGGGTATGCTAGTTGTACCCAGCGTTTTGTTACAGGGTTATTGCATACCTATTGAAAAAATTGAAAAATAAGCTCTAGGATCTATAATCTAGTAAATATATAGATTTTGCACAGTTCAGACTTGCTATATGTATCGAACTAATTTAGGTGAGCACTAGAGTTTGAAAACTTCTTCAATCGATTTTACTACTTACTTTTACATACATAGAACTGCTTTTAATAAGGCTGAATTACACATTGAATAATTTTGATACTGGTTAATTGGCTAAACGAATGAGAATTGTATGCAAAACCGCAAGAACTTATCTACCTACGTATTTTTTGTGGGGTCATAGTCATAGCAGAAAGAAATTATATGGTATACTGTATTCAAAGAAAGGAATTGATTTTAACAGGCTGTTTTTTATTGATTGTAAGTGTATGTATTGTATAGATTAATCTACTAAATAGATTTATATGGATTAGCTTTGTTCGTGTGTACAAAGGAATTCATAGATCTTCAGTTACACAGGTATTTCACCTTGAATGCGACTACGAAATAATATTGTAATCTATTTATAGAGCGGAGTCCTATGGAATTTTCTCCTGGGACTAGTCTTTCTTCCCTTGTTACGCGGCACGAGCGGAGCCTCAATCGAAATATTTCAAGAGAATCCGGACAACAATCCTCAGCAGCATGACTTTGCAAGTGAAAGCTTTAGAACCAACGACCAAAGTAAGATGTGGCATTTGCAACATTATTTATAATATAATTGTAAGTGAAAGCATGTAGAATTATACTGGATCCTAGCCAATAGCTTGGCTGCATATGTACCACAAAATAATACGGCTTTATTATCAACGCTGCTAGGCTGGAATTATATGGAATACTCAAGGCTCATTCATAAACTTCAGTCGGGTTGATCTTTTGATTTACGTCAGGGTTTATTGTTGGTGTTGTTTCGCTACTTTCCCCTTAATGAATCTATCTATTTATTTCTTTGTCGCCAAATGCCATTTTTGTTCAGTAATACTTGTCGGTCTGCATCTATTCCGTCAATTGCATAATACATACATTGTGTGCAAAGGAAGTATGTGCACTGCCTGATCTTCTCCTTGTACCATAGATTATTATACCATTCATCCATATAGGTTTCAAAGAGAATATAGTTTAGTCATTTCAAGCACAGCGTTCACAAGCTACACAGGCTGCTGTAGGACATGACCTTTATATTAACGTTAATGAACTAATAAACTCATTCATTTTTCTCTGTCCATTGGAGATCGGATTATTTTATATTAATGAAGAAAATCTCTTCAAACAACTTAATCTTTTATATAATTGCGTATAATGCTCCTCAAATTTACAAGAGGCGAACGAGAATCATGCACCCACTAATCTAAAATGTGAAAGCGGCAATATTATGACATTGACATACCTCTAATCGCCTTAATAGGGATAATTTATTCCGTACCAACAAAATCCACAATTCAAGGAACACAGTTATAATCCTATTCTGCTATAACTATTTAATTTATGTAAAATTGGTTACCAAACCAAAGTACACACGCAAAGTGCTACCTTGGTTTTGTGTTAATGATTTGTAATGAGGATTTTATCATTTCATTTTATTAACAATAGAACTAAGTATACTTTTGTGGTGCCCAATGCCCATTCTACGAATGAAGGTACTAAGTGTGCACAATGCATGTGCTCTTAATTAGTCGTACATATGTAATACACTAATTAAGGCTTACATGATTCTTCGATTCTTTAGGCACTTGAAGCATTTGTTCGTGGTACACCTATGCAACACAATTGAATGGTTCTTATAAATGAAGATATTCACTAATAGTGAATGTTTTTATTAGTACGGGAGTAGGTTGGTAGTATATTTTCTATCATTATTTGATGCACAAGATGAGAAATACAGTGTCAGGGAATAGGTATAGTTCGAGTGTAGTATGAAAAAGTTCCATCTAACACATTACTGTGGCTTCCGCGATCAATGGAAGAAAGGGTTATATAGCAATAACGTTCATAATCAGAATTATTTCTTCATCTTCATTTGTACCGTATATGATTGGCCAATATTGCTGACAGAGGTAGGTATGTATATATGTATTTTCACAATCAGTAAAACCTTGTAAGTTTCTTTCATGTTACCATCAAATAATTTTCTAGATATAGAGAAATGTGATATGGCATGTCATTCGTATCTCCCTGCTTAGTGTTTATAACTATACAATTCTTTAAATCTCCTCTTACGCAGTAACAGTAATTATCACATTTTGTCCTTGTATCTTGAACTTCTGAACAAGGTTTCTTTATACAATATCTTTTTTCAACCTTTCACTCAGAAAATGATGCGACCCTGAAATTAATTTTAATGAGCAAAACCATTGTCTTTGCCAGAGTAAAATAATAATTAAGCATTTCATCTCCAAAAATGGTAACTTTTGCTTTTTCTTATTACGTTGGGAAACGACAAACGACAGAATTATTTACTTTCTCATAGAGAATTTTTAATTCAGAGAAGCTATAGAAAACACTAATGATGTAGCACAATAAAGAGGATGAACAAGTTTGACATTCAAAAGTATCAAGTAGGTACTACAACCAGTGTTTTATTTTTTTAAATATAAATCCAATAGCGATATCTTTTTCAATATATTTCAGCATAATTCAGCTAGTTTCAACTCGGGCGTGTGGGTGGGATGTGAAAGGCGATGTGAGTCATACTTAGGAGCATTATAAAAATGAAGACCTACCAAAGGAAGAAAACTGACGGAAGATACAATTTCCTTCATCAGAGTAGGTCTAATAATAAACCATTGCAAAATGAGCATAAAGAACCATTGTCACAAATACTTGCATATAAAATCACAATGTAACCATATGTCACATTACACACTACACGTGTGATAGTGCACTATATGCCCTCTGGTTGTACCTTGTCATGTTTCATTGTCATTGTAACTAGAAGTCCAATATTTCTTGAATCAGCTACCTCAAACAAACGTTACGTCCTGACAGAATGTGTTAAAAACTCGTAAAGAAATTGACCGATTGATACATCTTAGAGCTTAGTCGGACATAGTAGTACGTGTAATTCGAGCAGTTGCCTCAAATCGTTCGTGAGTAATCGTACGGACGGACAAACAGACAGAAAGTTTCCATATAAACACCGGATTATGTATAATAATGATACATAGTGTGGTTTCTGCTTTGGACGAAATATGTTGCAGCTTAGAGATATTAAGGAGCCTTTATACAGCATGGCACATTTGGTTTAGTGGGATTAAATCAAACTAAGATTTATAGATTGTTGTAAGTTTACTACTTCGTCTTATGGTCAAGGAAGATGTATTATACTAATACATGGAATTTAAACAAGTAAATAACTAGCGACCCCATATACCAAAATATTATATCAATATCAACACCTATCAACTAGTACCTACCTAATGTACAGATTGTACAGTATGAAAGTTTACTTAGTCCTTATAAAATATATCCTAAAATTGGGAAGGAATAATGTGCACAAAACATACTTCAGTACACTCCAGGACAATATCTCCTGTGAGTCCTATTTCCCCAGTTTTTTATTCAGACCAAATTGTACACACTCAAATATTTAGCACATCTGTATATAAAATTGCTATAAACTATGATTATCAAGCATTTAATTTTCTTCTGCATCGTATCAGTTTTAATTTTCATATTTTCTTAATATTTAATTTTAATTAGAAATACTGTGACATTTGAAAATTGAAAGCCATAGAAGTATTCTAACTGCTAAATGACAAAGTTTAACCACCAATGAATTGCAGAGTTCTTGAATTGATAACTTGTTTTCTGTTATCAATTGTATAACAATGAATCTAAATGAGGATTAAGGTATGACTATTATTTAAGGAATTAAAATACTAAGGCATTAAAATAGCAGAAATGGGACGAGATGTTGTGTACGGGGATACTTGGGATGAGGTCGTAAATTGATGGAGGGAGGTAGGTATATCACTTGGCCTAAAATGCACAAACACGATTTAAATAAATAACTACCTAGCACGTACCTATATGAAATCGAACTTACATTAGTACAATTGTATTATGTGTATTGTGTATATGGTTGAGACTACCAACAAGAAAAGCCACAATGCTTCAACATAAGTTTTATTTAGGCTCAAGTTCCACAATAAATTTTTCTCATAGTGCCAGTTAGTTGGCTTTCAGCGTTTGTTCTGTTCAGAGTGCAAGCATTGGTTTTACTATTCAGAGTTAAAGATTCAGGATGCCAACATGCAGCAGTGTTCGTATATGTAGTAGTGTAGTAGCATACTATAAAGCAGAGCAGCAGAAGGCAATAAAACTTTGTTTCTGCTTTGTCCTGTACTACATTCAAGAGTGCATTCATCTGTGCCACATTAAAAACTTTTCACTAACAAAGAGTAATACGTAAGAGTTCATTCTATACTCACACAAAACACTGCTATAAATATTTTCAAGGAAAACAGCTAACTAATAGAACTGTATCCTGTAAACTAAGGTACGAGTAAAAGATAATCAAAGCAGTCTGCCGTTAATTTGGATTTTAGGAAGAAAGGAATTTTATGAAGGATTCAAAGTGCTAAAAAGCGAAGAGAATCAAGAAAGTAATTTTTGTAGGTGCTTTCAATTTTTCAATGTACTACTTCAATTTAAGTTAGTTATGTATCATTCTCCTGCTTGAGATTTGATATGGCACGGAAAGTCACAAATACCAAGTTTACAAATGGCATTCCCTAATGTATTATGAATGTGATGGATGCATACGACAAAAGTTTTCCTCTCGTAATTCCTTCGCGGTCAATAGGCAAATTCTTGCAAATATTTTCATTGTTCCTGTTCTCTACTATAATAGAATGGATAATGGAAGCAATCAATGACTTAACTTTGACGATGTTTTCTTCACTTCACCATGAGTGCCCTCATTTCACAATTTTCTAAGCCATTTCAGGGAAAGCCATTTTATTATGTCGGTAGGTAGTTCAGTACTTACGTTCGAACTGCTTGTAGTACTTTCTTAATTTTAGAAGAGTGCAAGTAATAATGCAATTACCACAAAAGGCCAACTAAGCGATGTCTAAGAAAAGAGCAATGGGAAACACAGATAGTAGTATGCAATATAGAACATGCACCAGGAAAACTTTCCATACTTTTAACAATGCCTCCGTCTTAGGATTGAGTGGAACATCTTAGGATTCTTCAAATTGTTAAGTCAGCTTTTAGAAATTAGACGCAGTAGCCCAAATTCTACATTTCACAGAATCAATAAAATAGAAAAATGACAAAAAGTTTTATTGGAAACTACAGATGCGGTGTATATAGGGTGTTTACACGCTAAGTGCAAAGGTCGGAGTATAAATAATCCTTCAAGATAACGTTGACCCCGACCCTTTTACAAAAATCACTTAAAAATTGATCCACAACCAAATACCTAAGACTCTTTTCCGAAAAACATCCACTATTTTGTAGTTGCTGAATGAGTGATATGCAAAAGAGATAAAGCGTTGCTACATTAGACACGCACTTGACAGCATGCACTTACTTAGATCTTGATAGTAATGTGTAAATAGCAACAACCATAATATACTTATAGAATACTTACTGCCAAATAATTGTATCTACCGAAGAATGTAAAAATACACATGATTACACAAGAAGCAATGTAATAATGTTACGAAATACTCAAGGCAATTCGGGTGTTCTATTGGAATTGATTCGAACACATTCCACAAGTGTGTCGATGTGTGTGTGTGTTTGTGTGAATGAAAAGCAAAGCATTTGTACGAATACGGCCTCCAGCAAAACAAAGACTGCGTAATACTTCTATATCCAGTAATCAAAGAGCTGCTGCTTTGTGTGTTTACGTGTATTTGAATGCTTTCAAGTTTAATACCTCCGATGTTTGTATAGGCTTTCTATCTCATTTGGACTTAGAGTTACTGAGAAATAAATACTTCGCAACCCGCACCAACCACACAACCAAAAGCAAATTTCTGAGGTACAAATAACCGACTTAGTCAGATGGAAAACAATCGAAGCCACACTACCAACTACTACTATGTGATGTTCGGTGTATAGATACATACATCCAAACAGATTCGCACAAAGACGAAAAGCAAATAATTCCAAGGTGGAAGTTAAGCAACCATTAGCAAATATCTACCTGATTCACAATCGGTTTCAATGTTAGTAACACACTTCACTGGTAAAATGCTGCAAAGCGTTAATGAAACTGCTATGCTGGAAGGAGTGTATTGGTTGTAACGTCATTCTGTGTACATACATGCATAGTATGTTTCTTAGAATATCATCGTAAAAATTGTTGTTGAAGCCTTTTATGTCTTCATATATGTAATATATAAGTATATAGGCATATGCGATGTATTTCAGTAAATCAGGAAGATCAAGATCTGCGGCTTTGTTTAGGTCTGTAGTGTTTGCGTCTGCTCTTGATCTTCATTAAGTAGCATTATGGGTGTTGAAGGAGTTTTATTCCACGGTCGCTGTTTGTCTTCCGAATCAACGCGTTGAGCCATTACGCGGATACTAAGAATCTATTGCACAGAGATGGAGAGATTAAAGTAAACAGCAAAACATCGTATTTTGCTATATTCCTTGAGTGTTTTCCTTTTCCCAAATCAGCAGTTCACACTTCTCAGTAATATAGGATTTAGATCTATATAATATCTGTATTACCCAATCGTGATTTGAAATGATTCGTCTTTGTTCATCACCTCCATGCGAACAAAAACCACATTACAGTCAGGACTAAATTCTTATTCTCTACTAATAGAGAAAGCAAAACGAGATATATTTCGTATTGCTAGTTGAACAATATAAAACTAGAAAATTGTTAAAGATATATATCTTTTGACTGTTGTTTTCCAGTTTTATATCGTTCCAATTGAGTAGGAAAACGTAAACAACTTTTGCAGTTATGGTTTTGTTTGCGGAGTCAGGTTTTCGACTCGTTAATAGTGCTTAGAGCACCTTATTACCATAAACTTGTAGTTGTAATAAAGTTGGCAGAAAGTTATTATTAGAAACAGAAATGTGTTGTTAGAAACTACTTGAGATGAAATATAGAAAGTTTTAAACTGGAGTGGTTCTCGAGTCCTCTTCCTGTAATTTGCTTCTTCTATTATTATCCTACATCTACTGATTCTTCCGCTTATTAGCTCAACTAAACTATAAGAACCAATGCCCTTTGTTAATGAAGCTACTTGTTGTATGTACATATAATCGTCATAGCTATGTGGATTCAACCAATAAGGAGCGCTAAGTTTACTAATATTAATATTGTGTGAAGGTAGTTTCCAAAATGTGCGATATATATGGACACACTCTCACAAATAATAGGTATATAAAGGTATCTGGATTGTTATTCGAAACATTGAACTAACTAATTAAATCAAGAGTGAACCTCACCTCATTTCACTTTCAAATCAATTCATCATATCACAATAAAATTATATAGGTAGGTAATAACAGCAACGTAGCATGGCCACGTGTATATTATGTACATTAATAAATGATATTAACCAACAACAATAAACCCCGTATCTATTGCAGTATACCTAGACATGCAATTTGTATAGAGTGTGCAGAGCACTTGAACTAAATGAACCATGAACTAATAAGTTCTAAAGTTTCTAGTCTCGATATAAAGTTGTAATAATTTTTACATGAACCAGGTACCATAAGACCATTACTGCTGGTTTGGTTGTTGATTACATCACAAAATTAAATCATCATAGCATGGATTTTTTTAAACTTATTATGTTTAACTGGTGTATTGTTAATAGCGCTACTAAGACTCAGAATTAGCGTCCTAAACTGCTATAACGACTGAAACGTCTGATTCTACTTTTCGGAAAAGTAGAATCAGACATTTCAGTCGGGAGCTACTAAGAGCCCTACCTTTTACATTTCAAAAGCTTCTAAATGTTTATTTCTGTACTTGAATTTTTGGTGAAAATATTACTAGGAATATTCAGTTTGTAGATGGGACGGCATAGCGATTCTATTATTCTATACAAAAGGGTTACTAAAAATACTAAATGAAAGTTTCTTCTGAGTAATGAGCAGGTATTGTATGGCTTTATTTTTAAGTAAAAATGTAATCGAAGAAATACATACAAGGATCTTATGAGGTAAATGTGAACACAATACAAAGCAACTCTTCAAACCCTTTACATATTATGCTACGAATTCTACAAGAAGATTAACATTGCATTAAGTGTATACCTAGTACATGTATATTTATATTTACAAGCACATACACTGAAAGGGAAAACTAAACATGGTTTACATATTTTGATTGCAGACATAGGGTATTTTGGAGAAGGGGGAATTCTAGACGAGACTCAGACAGAGATAAAGTCATCCGATGACAAAACAAGTTTTTTTGGTGTGAAGGATGAAAAAGGCATCTCATTCTTACGCAAGGAAGAATCCAAAGCGGATGTAATCACCTTGGATTCAGATATGGCTGAGAAAGACTCAACATTCAGAGGATTGAGTGCGAAGGGCTATCGAGGGAAAACTCGGAAAGTGACTCTACTTACGAGCAGTGCCATGGGACACAAGTCCAAATCATTATCTTCATCTATTTCCACTGCAAGAAAAGACAAAGACACCACAGACAAGTTATTGATTGCCTCTCAGCCAAGTCGAGACTTGAATTTAGATGAAGGCGAGACAGTAGTTGAAGCCAGTGGGTTTCCCTATCACATTCCCTTACCTTACAGTGGAGGAAGTGCCAATCTCGACTTGTCCGGTCGCACTAAATCACTTGATGTCATTTTAGCCAAAACGAGACCGAAACTTAAAAGAAAGTATGCGCTTGACCTTGGTGAATATTCGAAACGTCGCTTTAGAAGAGATAAGAAAGATCACGATAGTGATGACTCTGATGATGACTCTGACGAGGAAGATGATGATGACGACAAAGAAGGCTGCAAGAAAAAGAAACATCATTCAAAACCTCAAGATACATTTCTCGACGATGTAAATAAATTACCTAATAATTTGATTCAAAATCAAGCTGCCGTTTTAGGAAAATTAACAGCCGCATTGGAGAATATTGTCAAGCAGTTGACATTTCTAAAACAGAAGTTCACTCTCAGATTAATAAAAATAACAGACAAGGATGATTTTAATCAAATGCCAAATGTCCTAAAAGATTTCAATGTTACGGAGAAAAGCCCAATGTTCATCATTGTAGGAGGAATTAAACTCAACTCCACATCTAAGCCTGATATTCCACCTACAGATGAACCAGATGATTGTGAATCAAAACCTGGTCAAATCAACCCTACTTCATCAACTACAGTTTCATCCGAATTGCCCCAAACAACATTGAAACCAGAAACAGATTTAGACCCCACAACAATAAAGCCTGTGTCAGAATTACCTCCCACGACGCTTTTACCCTCAAGTGAAAAGCCCGTGCCAGGATTAACTTCAACCTTAGCACCAATTCCAACTCACAAACCTGTTGGATTACCGTCCGTAGAAAAGCCTAATGGGGAATTACCAAACACAGTCTCACCTGCAACTCTAAAACCTACTTCTGAATTACCTACTACAGAAAAACCCGTTTCTGAGTTAACTACTACAGAAAAACCCGCTTCTGAATTAACAACTACAGAAGAACCCGCTTCTGAATTAGCTACTACAGGAAAACCCGCTTCTGAATTAACTACTACAGGAAAACCTGCTTCTGAATTAACTACTACAGGAAAACCCGCTTCTGAATTACATACTACAAAAAAACCTGCTCCTGAATTAATTACTACTAAAAAGCCAGCTTCTGAATTAACTTCTTCAGAAAAACCCGCTTCTGAATTACCTACTACAAAAAAACCTGCTCCGGAATTAATTACTACTAAAAAGCCAGCTTCTGAATTAACTTCTTCAGAAAAACCCGCTTCTGAATTAGCTACTACAGAAAAACCCGCTTCTGAATTAACTACTACAGAAAAATCCGCTTCTGAATTACCTACTACAATTAAACCTGCTCCTGAATTAATTACTACTAAAAAGCCCGCTTCTGAATTAACTTCAGAAAAACCCGTTTCTGAAGTGACTTCTTCAGAAAAGCCCGTTTCTGAAGTGACTTCTTCAGAAAAGCCCGTTTCTGAATTAATCCCTGCAACACAAAAACCAGTTTCTGAATTAATCCCTGCAACACAAAAACCAGTTTCTGAATTACCTGTTATATCATCACCGCCACATCAAATAACTTTACCGGCAACCATTTTACCTCCGTTGGCAAATATAGCAAATGAAAACCCCTCTTTAGAGTTTGTTTCTTCCGATTTGCATTATGCTGATAAAACGGCACGCTATCAACCTACAACAAAACAAGAGCCCTTGATTTCTGAAGCAAGTATAACAACTAACCTTGAAACTGTTGACACTGAACAACTCTCGAGATCTGAGGAAAAAGAAACAATGACATTGATACGCCATAAGCGCTCCATTGCTGATACAAACATAATGGACTTTGATGTCCACTCTCCTACGCAACTGTTATCTCAACCGTTTACCGAATTATTTGATGTTCCTGTCCGCCTTCACCGGAGAACAGCACGAACAGATAGTTCGTTTGATGAAACAACATTTATTGACTCACGTGATTCGGTCCCAGCACTAAGTGAAAGCACGGGAGAAAAGGAGAAAGATGCGATTGTAGCACATGTACTAAAAGGATCTGCAAATAAACACCCGCCGGGTTTTATCGAAGCCTCATCCGCAGTAGACAACCAAGCAAAAACAGAAGCTCTCGGTAAGTTTACTTATTATGCATAATACACATTAGCTATAAGTAACTATAGGACATAAATATTAGTACCTCAACTCCTACGTATGTGCTACTTATGTTTTCATTATCACTGTTCACGTGCAAATGTAATTAATAATTTATGATCAGCCAGAAATTACTAGATCAAAACATGAACAGCATTTTCATTCACATTTGCATTTAGATGGCTAAATAATGTACTACTTGTCTCAATCACAATTCCCTTAATCAACATCTTTATTGCTTGCACTATATGTCTTTATAACTACTTTGTTGTATACGGACGACACAATATTTTGATTTCTGTTGCAGGTGAAGGAAAGTTACAAGGTTCAGGGCAATTGGCCGGTGAGCTGATCATTCCACAACCTCATGAACAGTTTATTGCTGTCGGCTCCACTTCTGATGCCCAGCACATCGATCAAAGTCAAAGTATTCTCTCAGATGTTTCTCTAAGCAGTATTAATAAGCACCCGAAGGAAAGTGAGCTGAATGGAGTGGAAAACGCTGAAATTCTCCACGGGATTGGTAGTGGCAATGTTATTTCTCGTGAATCAATGGATACTACATCAAACGAACATAGTCTGCAAGGAAACGAATTTGAGGCTGTTAAAAACCAAGATTTTTCTTCAGAGTCCTCAGAACCGATCGTTTCACTTTCTCCAAAGAAATCAAATGCAGAAGGAGAAATGCAAATCACTTTATCCAAGGAGTCCTTAGATGTTGTGAATGATTCTTTGGGACTTTTGGGGAAATCTAAAGATGTAGATGCTGAAAAGGTTGATAAACTCCCATCGGGTGTTATAGTAGAGTTAAAGGCTAAAAACATCAATGAAGGTATTACTAACACAAATCAAAATACTCCGTTTGTAAAAGAAACTGCAAGTTTAATATCCGAGTCGGGAAATAGCGATCAACAGGCCACTTTAGATGCTATTAAAGTTGGCGTGGGTGGTAAAAATGCAGATATTGTTGTAGAAAATGTTGAGAAAACTCCAGGAATTGGCAGTTCGTCGTTGAAAGTTATTGATGCATCTAAAGTAGATGCAGAGAAGTCAATAGTAGGTCTTTCAGAGAAAGAGGATGCAGATTCTATTTCGGGAGGGCTTACTATTATTGAAAATAAAAATGTCGATGATTCTGTTTTGGCAGTAAAAAAAGTTCTCGACAATGGAAATGTAGGCTCTTCAGTCGCAAGTGGTGTTCTTACTTCCAAGACTGATGCAGAGAAAGTTGGAGATGAAAAAATAATAAGTGCAGAATCGGATCAAGATTCTGAAGATATTCCTTATTTAACTTCTGGTGGAAGTAAGAGTACGACTGGATTAGAAGATGAGGAAAAATCTGTTGTCTCGATTCCTGTAGATGTATCCTCACTGATAAATGAAGAAACAGTACTGGCTACCAAAAATTCAGATCTAAAAGATAGATTAACCGAAAGTTCAATCAATTCCAATCCAGAAATCGAAGGGATTGCTCTGTTAGGTACAAAAGCAGGAAGCGATGATTCAGTTATAAAGGAATCTTCTGACTTGGCCGATAATAAAAATGAAGCAATCAATTTAGCCATTTCAAGCTCTGACGAGAATCCTAATGTGAAAATAGCTGTAGCTTCATCGGATGTTAAAGCTTCTGATGCTACCAGCCAAATCGATCAGTTTGAAGCAGCAGTTCCCGGTGTTAGTTTGTCAGACACGATACAAGATACTAAAGTAGGTGCAGAGACACCAGATGCGATTGCACTTACTGGTGATACGGTCAATGAGCAAGATCAAAAAATCTCAAGCGCTGAAAATATTGCTAATGCAGACTTTGAAGCTCCCCTTTTAGTAGGTAGCGAAAATATTGCATTGTCTGCAGATACTGTAGGTACAGACGAAAAAGGATTTTCCAGGATTCCTAACACCGAAATTGATTTGGCTCCATCATCATTGGGTGAAGGGATTAAAATTTCTGGCCAGTCTTTAGAAATTGTAGCAGACACAAACAAGCCTGAGCAGGTAGAAGGATCTGTCCAAGATGCAAGCAAGACTGTGTCAATTAATGAAAATTCGGGTGATTCCATAAGCTCACTCTCCCTAGATTTACTTGGTACAAAAAAGGATGAAGGTGATTCCCTAATTAACAAAAATGTACAAGTGCAGTCAGGATTAATTGGAGGTGGAAGTCAGAGCGGGTTCATTACAGAAAATTCAGAACAATCACAGAGTATAAAGGAATCCGCTGCTGATTCAGTTAAAGTAAGCACATCCCCCGATGAAGAAATTATTGATGATTTATCTTTACAAATTAAGGGTCCGACCGTACAAAAGCCATTAAACTCTGTAGTGGGTTCTGAAATTGCCACTGAACAACAATCGGCCTTTGTTCCAGATGTTAATGAGAATGTGTCAATTAACGAAAATTTAAATAATGACCATATTCAGACACAATCGATTAATAATGCAGAGCTAAGCTCAGTTATTAATGAAGAAGATGACAAAGCCCCACTAAAAATTATTGGCACAACGGTTGAGAAAGAATTACCACCACTTTCTCTTCAGGCGCCTGAAGAAAGCAGTGGTGTCGTTGCTGCAATGGCTTTAGATTTTAACTCAGGTTCTGAAGGACAAGTTAGCTCTGCAGATACTTCGATTGCACATGAAGCTGTTGATGAATTGAAGGATATAACTCAACGAGAAACTCAATCTGCATTAACTTCAACAGGTACTGGCGATTCAGGAGAAAATATAGATGCCGATATTAATTATGGAATACGAACCCATGATTCAGAACAACCAAGCTTACTTTTAACCAGTAATCCTTCAACAGATGAGACAGAAAAAACAGTAGGCAGTAGCAGCATTGAAAATGACGCAGGGGTCACCGCTGAAGTTCCTTTAACTGCGACTCTTGTCAAACAACCAGTAGATTCAGATTCTGTAGCAATCTCTACGGCAAGCTTGGATGTGAACTCATCGTCTGCTTTGGACGAACAATCTGAAAACATTGGGACTAAAGATGTAACAGTTGTAGGTGGAGAAAGTATTAAATTACCTTTAAAACATGAGAATGAATCGGGAGAAGGACCTGCAATACTTACTGGGGTAATCGCGGATGGGGGCTCATCGAATGCTGTCCACGAGCAATCAGAAAATATTGGTACTAAAGATGTAAAAGATGTAGATGGAGAACATATCAAATTGCCCTTAAAACAGAAAGGTTCATCGGATGGACAATTTGAGCTGTCTTCTCAATCAACAGATGAACAGCAAGGAAAGCCATTAATTTCCACAGACGGAAATATCGCTCCCGTCTCTTTGAATTTTAATAGTCATACACAAGAAGGGGCGGGTGTGGGAGGACAGTCGTTTGTTACAGGAGGGACAAGTGGTTCTACTGCACTGTTAGGAAATTCCGGGGCTTATGCGGATCCAAACCAACCTGTAATCTCTGTTCCAATTAATGAATATCCGTACCATGCAGTTAAGCCTAATTGGTTTGATACTTACATTGAATCAGTTCTGACTTCAAGTGCTAGAAAGGAGGTTTTACATAGCTATCGTCCCATTCCTATTTTATTTTCATCAAACACTCACAAATTCCTCAGTTCTCCCCATCGTGAATAAAATTAAAGTTGCCAATCCAGTGAAATGTATGTAGTACGTATAATAAGTATGTATGAGTATAAATTTGCTATGATAAGTACATAGTACGTATTGTTAGTAGTTACATAAGACTAAACTAAAATCTAGTTTCTCTGTGAATTTTTACATGCTCATGCCTCTACGATATAAAAAATACAGAAATATTATGGGTATAAAATTAGTAAGTAGTTGTGTAGTTTTAGACTTCTAGAACAAATAATTCTTTGTAATGCATTACAAAACTGTACTTTTTGTTTCATCCTGTTATGTATCTTTTTTATGTGAAATTGCCTAGTGTACTGTACATGCAAGGAGTGTTTTGTATACTCAAGAACTGACTGTGAGAACTGAATAAAACTAAGAGAGATAAACTTTTTGTTTGTAGATGATTTCAATTCAATTAAAGTTCATTTTTATAGTGGTTGGTTGACAGAAAAGCGTTGCTCTATTTATATGCAGGGCATTGTGACATCGAACTACGCAGTTACGATTTACAACACCCGCATCAACACTTCTTTGTTAAAAATATTGAAGCTGAAAGTTGCATTGGATCTACATACAATCTTTTGATCTGTTATTTCATTATTATTGCATATAATATAATAGGTACATAAATTGGAATTTGCTTTTAACAAATTTGTACTACTGTATATCTAGGTTCCTATAATATTATTACATGGTACATAGTACAGTGTGTAAACAAACGTGATTCTGTAAACACTTAGACTCGACTGTAGATCCATCTGTACTTGACGTCGTTTTCCTGTGACTGTCATATTCATTTGAATTCCAGTGAAAGCATCTTCTCAAGAAGTAAATACAAAAGAGAAATCTCTCACGAGAGGTTTAAATGTTAAAAGAGTAATGATTATCCCTATCTACGCAGTTTTCCAAACATTTATGTCTATGCACCTAGGTAAGCTATACATGAATCGAATGTCTCCTGCACGTGTACTTTTGTGCGGTAGTAAGTACGCATATAATGTTGATTTATTACTGTGTATTTATTTAGGCGGACTTAAGAGGAGTTTTTGTGTGCTTTGTTCATTCGTGAAGGTCTCCGAGTGTTCTTCAACTTGTTGGCAATAATTACTCCCACATTTTCATGTTTTATATGAAACTCTTATGAGAAAAGTCATTTATACGTAACATTAATTAAAAAGCATCTACATACGTATACTACCGTGACAAAATATTTTTATAATTTTGGACACCCTGGTAGATAGATTATACGGTTTAGTGCGTAAATATAGTGGCATTATCCTTGTCCTTGTGTAGGCTGGTTGCTACTACATGCACTTGAAGGAGTTTGTGTTAATTATATATAGTATTGAGTTCAGTTACATACTAAGGAAGATAAGACGATTCATATTAATAAATGGTGACGAGTTGGTATCAAATGTTATGTTGTCTGGTTTGTTGGCTAGACATGAGATTTGAGATGGGTGAGACACTTGATATTCACGGGGCCTTGCATTTGATAATTGCAGTTGTATTATGTCGTCTGGCCATGGAGGATTCGCTATGTAAGCTTAATTGAAGTGCTTTGTAGAGATTGCCATTCATTAACAGTCAAATCCACCGAATTGCTCCAGACGTCTTTTGTTGGATAGCGTAGATATACTTTTATTTGATTATATTTTGTTGTATTTACATTTCCTTGCTTAGGATTTGCATTTTGTAGTTTCATTACTACAAACGTTGATTATATTTATTTGTGCTGTCATTCCTTGGTAGCCTCTTTCGTGGTAAGTTTTTGTGTACACTTCGTTAGTCTAGCTGTTGATTAAATCTTTTTGTAAGTTCTACGACTGGTTTTGTTGAAAATCTTTCAGGTGGTCAATTCAATCCATGCAAATTTAAACCAAATGCGTGTAAAAAAGAAATACCTAGGAGAGTAGGAGGTACTAATTGCAATTCTTCTATATTTAGGAGAAACTTTCACCAAAGCTTTTTCTTGGGTATAATAACATTTATATACTTTTACTTCTATTGTAATTGGTATTATGACATTCTTTAACTAGTTACAGATTCTTATTATCTGTAGGTAGATACCTAGGTACACTAGGTAGGTACTATTTATTTATATTAAGTACAATTTTACCTATAATACAATTTCGGGTGTACCTATATGCAAGCAAACCAAGGTAAATGTGGTAATAATTGTTGGATATTGATATTACAAACACGTGTAATACATGCCAATGTCATTCACTCTACCGTGTGGGAGGCGCAGCCTTTGTTCATTAGAATATTTTGTTCGATGTATATGTATAATGCTTTTACTTATATCTATATAGTGCAAATGATTGTGCACCTGTAAAAGATTTAGTTAGAAATGCGGCTAGTCTCTCTGCAATCGCTTTAATTACTTTAGAAAATAGAATTCACGCCAAGTTGAGTTAATAATGTGTTAACAAGTGGAGTAGACGGACATCAGGACTCTGATCCGTCACTCTACTAACAACCACACGAAGGATATTATGTTGTTGTTGTCATCCTGATGCATCACTGCATCCGTAATGAAATGTGGGTGGTGTCTGTCTATCCTACCGTATGCTAAGTCCTTTGTTGGTGGGTAATGGGTATTATATATATATATATAGACACTTAATCTCAAGTACCTACAAAGATACATACAATACGACATACATATGTACATATAGATACATTATTTACCTACCTAGGTAGGTACATCAATTGTAACAATGTCCCATGCGTAATTAACAAAATCCAGGTAATAACTTTATTGTCACACATCAAGAATTTCATTAGGAGATTATCACGATTCGCTCATCCATAAACGAAGTGTAATTGTATTCCTCAAGAAAAGCTTGTAATTCAGTGCGTGCTATACACTCACCCCAACATTGCGAATGATAGATAATACATAAATGCTGATAAAACCATCTGCTCAAAACCGAGTGGAAACTCAAAATTTTGTCTGAAGAAATCCCTTCATTGAAAAAGTTGAATCCAGCAAATATAATACTAAAAGAATACATTCGCAACAGAATTACTTACGAATGATTTCAAGTTATTCTTAATGCCTATAGTCTATAGGTATGTTTTCGAGATACGGATGAAGTTTAATTCATGGGATCGGAAATTCAATCTCGTGATGAAAATACAATATTATACAATGTTTATGGACATAATACAGGGAGAGTCACTTAACTCGTCACATGGAGTCTTTAACATGGGTAGGAACCTATTAAAAATTCAAAACCT